>MSJI02000360.1:0-83424 GCA_001931905.2 Cladosporium sp. IMV 00045 | reverse complement strand
TCCCCGCTGTTGTCACTAACACCGAGCGCAGAAACCAAGACAAGACTGGTCGAAATACAACCTCTACAACCTTCAACGCATCAGATCGCCTCGATTGGAGAACAAAACATTCTTCCAGCAGAAATGGGCTGCCAAAAATCTTGGGCGATCATACCATAATCCTTACGTGCGCGAAGGCCAATGGTCGCGCATGTTCGACCGCCGACTGCCCGCCGTGGTGCCGCTTGACTTCAGATATCTGGCCGAAAACGATGGCAGTGAACAGGCGACTGGCAGAGGAATGGGAGTAGAGGCAGTGGAGGACAAACGAAGGCTGCAAAGAGATGGGCAGCGCGCCACGAAGACCAATAAAACGCCTTACATGAGCATGGCTTTCCACCCTCTCGAGAGGAGACTGGATACTGCGATTTTCAGAGCTTTGTTCGCAAGTTCAACTAAACAGGCGAGGCAGATGGTTGTGCATGGCTGGGTCAAGGTGAACGGCAAAAAGGTTGGTCTTCGCGTGAAAGAGGATGGGATGGGGACGAAGCTGACCGTGCACAGATGACTTACCCTGGATACATGTTAAACCCCGGCGATATGTTCTCTGTGGATCCCGAGAGAGTCCTGTACGCTACCGGTGCACCCAAACCGCGGCAGCAAGTGAGCGGTGGAGCAAAGAAGGCGGCTGCTGCCGAGGGAGAGGAAGCCTCGGAGGAAGCCTCGGAGGAGGCGCAAGAGGAGGCCAGCAGTGAAGAAACCGAAGTGAAGGCGAGTAAGAAGGACGCTGCAGAGTCAGAGTCAACAGCACAGGATGGCCCTGTTGCCAAAACACCTGAGGAGACGAAGGAGATTCTGCGAAGGCTTATGCTGCGCGCAAAGTGGATAACAGAAGGTGCCAAGGGCAACCTCTCTGGCCGCCGCCTGAAAGACCTGCGGAGGCTCCGCACTTCAATCCGCCACACCATGAGTAACTTCGGTGCTCGCAAGTCCGTGGAGAGCACAAACGTCACGCTCGAGGAGCTGACCAACACCCTGGAAGATGTCGTCTCCAAGATCCCCGAGCAGCACCTCCCCGCCTCTGAGGCACCAAAGTCCTCAGAATCCGATGCTCAAACCCCAGGCACTCAAAAGGAGGCCGAACATTCGCCCAGCAAAGACGCCCAGCTCCTCTACAAGGCCCTGCAGCGCGCCCACGAGAACCCCATTGACCACTCCAAGCCCTACAGAACTCCTTGGCGGCCTAGGGACTACATGAGCGCATTCGCGTTCATCCCGCGCTACCTCGAAGTCAACCAGAACATTTGCTCTGCCGTTTACCTGCGACACCCCGTGGCCAGGCCCGGTATTGCTGAGGTGCCCACACCGGTGAGCAGCGAGATTTCGGGATTGATTTTCAACTGGTACCTCAGGAGAAGATAGATTAGGAGCGAGAGAGCAAGCCAGCGTTCGATTGGTGTTCGGGAGCATAGCTTTTGGTGTTATTTCTTGCATGGGTTTTGCACAGCCTGCCGAGCAAAATTCCGGGAAAGCGTGCAAAATGTAAATTGGGGGTGTATCATTTGATCTGTAAAATGCAGTTGATGTAAAAGATGTAACATTACCTAGAAAGTCATTCATATTCAAACTCCAAAAGCGGTCACTTTCAATGCATCGCTTTGTTCGCGCTGTTCTTTCAGAACCCATGATACCTGAGATATAGTAAGAGCGGGTATCTGTGCTACACGAAGATAACAAACCACCCAGCAAACCACCAAATATCCGCATGCAAGTTGAAAAAGCCAAATCACAAAGCCATGCACCTTACGCCGCGCTTGAAGGACAGAACCCACAGGAATGCCGACTAGCTCAAGAACTCCTCTCATCCTTGTGCACCTTCAAACTCCCCAGTGCTTGACCCTCGTGGTCGGCAAGGTTATCTTCCGACGTGCCATTGGGAAGATCAGACGTCGAGACATGGCCAAGGTTGTTATCCGAGCCATCTACCCGTGACGGACTCTGCTTCGGCGCGAGAGCATCTGACGAGCTCGAGCCGCTGGAGGGAGAATCCTTCGAAAGAGCGATCTGGGATTTGCCCGGATCCTCCTCTCCATGCTTGCCGTAGGGCTTGGTACCCTCGGCCTCTTCGGGGAGAGTTGGATCTTTGCCGTCCGCCTGGCTTCGCACACTGCTCGCGCGACTGATTAGGGCGCTGCCTTCCTTCTCGGCGCGCAGTCCGAGCTGTTTGTCTGAATCGTCGCCGGTGTCTTTGACGCCGTGCCAATCTGCGGCTTTCATCTGCCTCGCCTGCTCGCCTTCCGCGGGTTCGTTGATTTCAATGCCAGGCGCGCCTTCGACTTCACCTGCTTTCCAGACCATGGCAAGGCGGTTGAAGGCACGCGTGCCTTTCCTTGATGAGCCTTTGACGCCGTCCATGGCATCCCAGTCGATTTCGAAGACGCCAGAGGTTTCGGGCTTGCCTTGCTTCTCGGGACCTTGGCCTTCGAAGAAAATGTTGAACCATACGTGAGCCACGGCGGTGACCATTGTGAAGCCGCCGACTTTGGTTTTGTTTCGCCGCTCGACGTCGATGTTGATGTCGCTGGACGGTAGGACTAGTCGCGATGTTGGGCGGAAGATCACGTCGCCGCCGGTCGAGCTATCCAGTGTTCTCGAAGTCGAGGCTCTCGAAACGTACTTTTCGTCTCTCTCAGCTTCGTCCTCCGATCCTGGCGTATCGTCTTTCTTTTGAAGCACGGTGTTTTTGCCTCTACCCATCACATCCTGAACCACATCGGCGAACCCGGCCTCTTTCTTGATCTCTCCTTTGACAATCTCCCTCTCCTCACCAGTGAATGTGTGGAACGTCTTGATCAATTTTCCCTCTTCAGCGAAGCCTTCCACAGAGAGCTTCACGCCATCCCTCAAACCCCAGACATGCACTTCCAACACCTCCGCCGGCCGCTCGATGTACTTCTTCCCATTCTTCGTCCAGCGATCGACATAGCTCAGCGTGCGTATCTGGCTGGGAATGCTGATCCCGTTGCCGAAACCAGGCCTCATCCTCCTCTCTGTGAAACGCTGCTTTGCCTCTTCCATATCCCAACCTTCTTCTGCAATCATATAGCTGCAACTCACGGTGCCACTCCTACCCTTTCCAGCCTTGCAGTGCACGACAACGACTCTGTCATCTTTCTCATTAAGCCAATTGCGCATGCTCCCAATGATCAAAGGCAGTAAAGCGAACGGCGGCGGATGGTGGTCGGGCCATGGGTAGTGTCGTACGCGTCCGTAGACTTCTTCATCGGGGTATCCTGTCCCTTCTGCTCTGAATTCCCAGATGGCCCATTCGGAGCCGTGTTTGGAGTCGAGGAAGCGCACGAGGTCTTTCAGTGGGTTGCGATAGGCGACTTGAGGGAGGGTGCCGCTCGGTCCAGACGTGGCGATGATGTTGTCCGTCACGTAGCATAGGTCGAGGCCGGCTTCGGGGTGTCTGGCGCGTGGGCCTGCTACGATCTGGCGGAGGAGGGAAGCCATGTTGTCGATGGGAAGTGGGAGTCGGCGTGAGACTTTGTTGGTTTGTCTTTTAGTGGCTGGCTGTGACCTTCGTGTCGTGATTTCCACGAATGATATACTATGTAGGGAAAGCAGATCTCAAGAAGTGATCTGCGCCATTTTGGAGAGTATCAACGAGCGACTTGATATATGTCTTGTGATATGCGGGATTGTCTTTGAGAACAGATGAATCCAGGCTGAAGATGACATCAGACCCGCGGAGGGAAGTGACGTCTCAAAAACAGAGCAACACAGCCTATGTCGATAGAAACAATGAACACTTCACACGCTCTCAGCGCATCACTTGTATTCCACATTCTTATTGATTATACATGCTCAAGAAATTGAGAAACTGCATTGCACAATATTCCTATATTCTAGGAACGATTTGTCGCCTGTGGTTTTATTGATCTCAGAGTGTACAGCATTCTCTCCAGCGATGTGCATCATACCATGCGCTAGGAGATGCATGCTCTTCAGGTGTGTGATAACTGGAAAGCTGGACCGAACCTATGTACGGCTATTGTCGGGTGCTGTGTCCTCATCTCAAGGGAAATCTCTCATAATCACGGTATCACAATCTGGACATCGTTGACGAAAACGGATGCACCACTGACTGCGAGAACACTGTCAAGGGTGATCCTCCCATTCACTGTCTGTAAACGAATGCTCGGATGGCTTGGAATCTCAAGGCTACAGGACAAACCAAAGCGATAGTGACCAGGAGATGTACGGCACTTCACAATGCTCTTATGAACGTTTCTTTGTTCTGGCACAATCCAGAATTGTTCTTTGTCTACAACGAGATCAGCCAGTCGCTCGCGATAATGACTTTGTGCTTAGCACCTACGGCTGGGTATAAAGTACCGAATAATGTGGGCATTACATGGTGGTCGAGGCAAGAATCCCCAAGCAATATCCAACGAGGAACAGGAACATTGAAAACAACTGACCAAGCGACTCTTACCACGATGTTTTTTCTCGCTCTTGTCTGCCTCGTGCTCGCGATATTGACCAGCTGGATGATTGCCGTGCTTGAAAACACAAGCAAAGTTGACAGTGTTGGAAAGTCCACGGAGGGAACCACGCCAGGACTATCAATCACCTGCTCCGGTGATACATGCGCTCTGCGCTTCGACGCTTCTTCTGGACCTGCGTCTATTCCAGAATTCACCCTGACAATGCCTGGTGCATTCCCTATCTCAATTGAACCAGCTGAGTCGGGATTCGTGGTCCGAGATGTGTCAAACGATGATTCAGTGCTCCAAACCATCAACCAGGCAGGTCCGGTTGGTCTCGAGCAGGAAAAACCTACAACCCCCAAGACGACTGTCTTGACCGGTGAAACTGGTCTTTGGGCGCATTCAACTACCGTCGATGTCATCAAGCCTGTGGAAGCTCCGCTCTTCCCTGTGGACTTCCACGATCAAAGTCTTTGGGTATCGCCTTACATTCTTCCCTCCGCACCGCAGAATATCACCTCTGAAGGAATCCTGGTGATTCCTCGTGGACCTGCGAAAGATACCGAGGTGCCCCAATGCGGTCTCGAAGGTGAGGAAAAAATGATACATCCGACATACAACCTTCGCTTCAGAAGGCCTTCTCTCTTTTGGACATGATTGACGAACGTGAAAAAGCAGTCATCGAAAGCTATCTGGTGCTGGATACCCTGCTTAGCGATGCTCATACTCGTAGTGTAACAATACAGTCTCTTGACCAATTCACGACCAGAATCAGAATAGAAACAAAGAAACAATCTATCTCAAGCCACAGCAGTCTCATCTTCCGTCGCATCAGATCCATTCTCCTTTTCAACTCTCACTCTCTCATTGTTAAGCAACACCCTACTGCTCCTGCGTGAATTAATATTGACCATGCTCCCTCCGACCGGAACGGAGAAGTAGCTCTGCGGGCTACCCGTCCCAGACATCCTGCGCAGCGAGCCAGAAGCATTGCTGCGTCCGTACAGAGGCGTGTTGATGAGTTCCGGCGAGTTGAAACCACTGCTGATGACCGAGCTGGCTCCGAAGGAGCGTCGACGGCGCGAAGGCGAGCCCAACTCCAGCCCGCTGTTGCTGTTCATGTTCATGAAAATGGCCTGGTCGGTTTCGTTGAGGTCCGTCTTCCACCCGCCCACGCCTTCGTAGTCGCGGTTAGGGTTGGGCATGCTGGAGAGGCTAGCGTCGCTGTTTGAGCGGTTGGAGCGGCTTGGTGTGCCGTTGGAGGACTGCGAGCCGGCTCCTGAGCCGTGACGCGAAAGTCGAACCCCATTGTTCTGAGCAACGGTGTTGTTTCGTGCGCGGCTGACAGGGACCCATTCTAGTCTTGAGTCGTCGCCGCTGAACCACCACTGCGTGAGTCGATGAGAGCCGTCGCTTATGCATTTGGCGATGATCAGGATGAACAAGAACACGGTCGCGGCGGTTGTGGTGATGCATGCCAGGGTGAACAGCGGTAGCACAAAGACTACTCCGACAATACACGTGGTAACTGTCATCCATATCTTGTTGATGAGGGAGAAGAGCCAGGCCATGATGGACGGCCGGCGTTCCTCGAAAGCTCGCCAGGGATCGAGGGCGCGATCGTAACCTATGCTGAAGAATTGGAATACGTGTGGAGTGCTTTGCTCGAATTGCCGATACCAGTTATTTGTGTTTGTGTTTGATAGTCGTCTTGCTCGTGGTGTTGGTCTCACGAAGGGATGATGGCAGGCCGCGACTCTGGAAGTGTGGAGAAGAAGCTTCGGTCCTGCAGGCGCACCCATGATGTTGTCGTATATTTGTTGCAGCTCCAGCTCCGTCAACTCATGCGCACTTGCATCTTCGTCTTCTGAGTCGAACGCTTCTGCCATAATGTTGTCTGTAGCGCCTGTGAGGAAGGACGAGTCGAGGGCAAGAAACACGGGTGGAGTTTGAGCATGAGGAAACCATTTATATACCAGAAGCTACGATGCTGACCATTGATACATCGTCCACTACGAAGGGAGCTATCTCCTCCTACTAAAGCGAATCTTCAATCCTTTCTCGTCGACCTTATTCTCGCTGACGCCGTACACACCCTGCATTTGCAAAGTCAAAATGCTGATGGAATCTTTCATCAATTCGTCCAGTCTGCCATCGAGCTCTGCCCGGCTCTCTTCGCGGCCATCAATCGCCAAAGGCACAGCTTCAATGCGGTGTCTCCGGAACAAAGTTAGAAAGATCGAGGTGAATTCCACCTGTGCCATCTTCTGACCCGGACAGACACGAGGGCCTGCAGACCAAGGCAAGAATGCTCCCTTGGGTGGTTGGAAGAACGTGGCTTGGGAGCCTGCCGGATTTACCCAGCGAGTGGGGCGGAAATGATATTCATCAGGCTTGCTATCACTGTAAGAGTCGTCCGTTGTAGTCTGGTTGAGGTCTCTCCAAATACTGGAGTCGAGATGCACGGCAACGGTGTCGACGTAGGTTGTGCAGTTTGCAGGAATCTTGTACGTTCCCTTGCTCGTTTCAATCACGTGTGGCGCAGATGTTTCTTTGGCGAGATGTATGACGGGAACATACAATCGAAGCGTCTCGAACATGACAGCCATGATGCGCACAACTTTGGGGAAGATTGCGACATAGTCGACGGGTTCACCCGAACCCGAGGGGATGATGAGACTGTCAATTTCCTCATGTACCCATTCTTGCCACTTCGGGTAGCGGCAGAGGAGAACCAGGGCATACGAAAGTGTGTTAGCAGTTGTATCGAAGCCAGCTGCGGTGAAAATGAAAAGGTTTCCAAGCATTTCTTCCTCAGAAAGCGCCTTGCCGGCTTTTGCATCTCCCTCTGAAGCTTGCAGCAGCTGGCTCATTATGTTGCTTTTCGCCCCACCACCGTGTACACTAGCACGTTGTCTTTCTTGCTCGATCAGATGCTTAGTGTGTGCCGGGAACTCTCTCATAGCATTGCCGAGACTCTTCAAGTAACCATGGCCCGGCAGAAACTTCGGCCAATTGTCCATGAGCGACAGCGGCAGGATAATCGGACCAACAACAGCATCCATGACCATTTTGCAGGCTTCGATGTAGGTCATCTTGTAACCCTCGCGGGGTTTGTCTTTTTCGCTGCTCTTCCATTCCACGCTGTTGCCCATGCCTGCACCAGAGAGCACATTGATCGTGA
The DNA here is from genome assembly GCA_001931905.2 of Cladosporium sp. IMV 00045. Classification (NCBI taxonomy): domain Eukaryota; kingdom Fungi; phylum Ascomycota; class Dothideomycetes; order Cladosporiales; family Cladosporiaceae; genus Cladosporium; species Cladosporium sp. IMV 00045. The sequence goes on along the minus strand of MSJI02000360.1, from coordinate 75,765 downwards.
TCTTCTTCATCATGTCGAACAGTTGATTAGTGTCAGATGTGCCGCCATCAGCGTCATCGTAGACCTCAGCGAGCAATCCATCGGTCTGTCGAGCGCTCTCACCAAACACTTCTTTCGAGATGCGCTCGTTGACCACGCTGGCCACGACCTTGCGTTGCTTAGCCCACTTTTCGTCATTGTCTGTGATGATATTGCGGCCAAATTGGCCCATGAATAGAGCATTGAGTGCTGGCTGCCGGAACTCGCGAGGCCGACGAGTGATCTCAGTTGCAATCTCGCGGTCGCATGTGTTGATTTCTGCCTGGCCGCATGTGACGAGAAAGAACATTTTCTCGTTGCCTTGAGGCTTGCCGTACTCTTCGAAAGGTCTAAGCTTTTCGTGGAACTCCCAGCCGTAGATCGTAATAGCCAGTCGTTTGTAGATCGAATCCGGAAGGACTTTCTGAAAGCGAATGTCAGCCGCCATGAATTGTGTACAGTATCAATGCGTGATGTTGCCTCTAGATGCTGTCGAAGCAAGTCCAGTGCAACCCACCTTCAGTAAAGGCCGCAACGGCACAGAAATCACCATCCAAATGAAGTGATTCTGATCTATCGGTACAACTACAATTGGCAGACCTGTCTTGCGAGCAGTAATGTAGTTTCGGACCAAATTGTATGGGAATCTGACGAAATACAGGGCCAGAAGCCCTGCAATGACGAGGAAAAGGGAAGGCATGTCTGCTCAATAATAGAGAAGACAATTAATGGAATGTTTTGCTCTCAACAGAGTAATTACCTTTTCGCAAGAGGGGGGTCTACTGCCTTTAATTACTCTCGTACGAGGTCGTCGCTTGGAGCTTCAGCTGAAGGAGAAGCGAAGCTTAACTTCGTTTCGTATGCGTCAGCATCGCTCTCGGTTTTGCGCTATTCTGATTGGCTCCTGGCTATATCTATTGCCTAGTGTCTGTGAGGTTCGCTTAAATCAATTCTTCGTTGAATGATAGCAAACAGGTAGATACAGTCGATTGATGATCGTTAGCCCACTCAGATCAGTGATATCGAATCATTGACGGTGAATTTGCATGTTGGAGATCCGCCTTATACTCGTGACTGATAATTTTGCAAGCCAATCAAAAACACAATAACTGTGTCTATGTCTTCGGTTTGAGGTGTATCTGTACAAGATGTATGTAGTATATTGTATAATACACGGCAACTCGCTCACGAATCGAGGATCTTCAGCATTTCCTCCACGCCTCTAATCTTCTCACGCACCTTTCCTCTTTCCTTGCCTCTCCTACGCTCCTCTGCATCGATCTTCTCCCAGTCAGCCCAGCTGACACTGCGGATGCCTCTCTTCTCGATCTCCTTCTTGACGACGTCCCAACCGCCTCTGGAATTCCCGTCGCCGATCTCACTAAACTTGACCTTGTCCTCCCAGTCCTTCATGATGATGTCCGCAGAGTGGAACGCATCGTCCATGGTGCTAGCAATGACACCAGTGGGGCCACGCTTAACCCAGCCGGCGCAGTACATACCCGGAACGTGACCCGCCGTCAGACCAGCAACAGGGCCGCGATCAGGTGCAATGACACGACCGTGCATGTCGTTGGGGATGATACCGAGCTTCTGGTCAAACGGAATACCCACTTCCTCGAAGCCATGCAAAGGCTCACTTTGATATCCTACAGAGCGGAAGGCCAGCGAAGCGTCAATCTTTGCTTTGTTGCCGGTGTTGCGGACTCTCAGATTGCGAATCGCGTTCATCGCTGCTGGTGGTCCAGAAAGGGCCGGGCCTTCATCCTTAGGAAGAACAGACACAGGGTCTTCGACGTATTCCGTCCTCTCGAAGCCAACAGCGCTCAGATTTTTGCCGTCTGTGGATAGAAACTCTGCAGGAGAGCGCAGATATCCGAGCTGCCACGCTTTCTGCGCCTGGTCCATCGGGGTCTTGGAGCCCTTCTCTAACAGCTCAGCGATGCGCTTGAGTTGTCGGGGGAGCTCTTTGCGATTGATTCCGATTAAATTATCCCATCCTTCTGGAGGCGGTACAAAGCCGACGCCAGGCAGATGCAGCAGTTCACGAAGCTCCTTGATTGTATACGGTGCTTGAAGGGGTCCGCGGCGGCCAATGACCTTGACGTCTGTCACGCGACTCTTGCTCAGGGCTTCAATTGCTTGTTCGGAGATGTCAGTCTCTCGTAGAACACTCAACGGAGCCAACAGAATGCGTGCGACATCCAATGCAACATTTCCTTGTCCGATGATAACCGCAGTGTCTCCCGACTGAAGATCCGGGTTGAGATGCTCGTACTCGGGCAGCCCATTGTACCAGCCCACAAAAGATCTCGCAGAGACTACACCGTTCAAATCTTCGCCAGGTACTCCGAGCTTCTTATCTCTTGAGGCTCCATACGCAAAGAGCATTCCATCGTAGTTTTCTGCGATCGTTCTCAATGGTAGCCGTCCAGGCGCGTCTCCGATGGAAACATTGCCGACAAAGTTGAAATTTGGCCATTTGGCCACGTCGTCGAGGTTTTCTGAGCTTTTCTAGACGGACTATGAGCGATCAGTCCTACCCACTTATTGGCAGGTAGCAAGTCGACCTACCTTTACTTCAGGGTGGTCTGGCGCCACGCCGAATCGCACCAGACCATATGGCACTGGGAGTGCCTCGAACATGTCGACGTAAGCCTCTGGCATCTTCTTCATGATCCGGTAGGCAGTGTAATAGCCTGCTGGTCCAGATCCGATTACCGCGAGGCGCATAGGCCGACGGTCAGTCGTGGTGCTGTACCGCTGGATACCGTACAGGGAGCTGATACGCCGAGGCGCATAGCTGCTGCGACATCCGCTGCACACATATGGTGCTCGCCTGATGATGTTCATCTCTTGATTCTTGGACGGGGGTTCCGTGAAGACGAGGCCGAAGATCGAACGTCAAACAAGTCATTATCAGATGCGAGATGGCATCACTTTCTAGCGGCCGGCGGTGCCGGCTTCGGAAACGCCACCGGCTGGATTTAGGCGGATTTCATTGAAAACTAACTAAATTCAGCCCTCCAACGCTCCCCATTTTCCCCCATTGGAGTTGCCTTGACAACCGACGAACCGTCAACAACGACGTCGTTCACATGGATACTGTAAGACCCAATTGCCCGCAACGGTCGCCGTCTCATACCGTGGGACGACGACCAATCTTACTCACATTCCTCTCGTCTTGTTCACATTCGTCGTTATCACATTCGTCCATCGCTGCCTGTATTCGCCTACAATGGGTGGCGTCGACCAACCCTACCTCTACGACCCGCCCTCTCGCCGCCAAATTGCATATCCATACTCTGATTTCGACCCTAAGGCGGTCACACGAGCATCATGGATTTCTGCCGCCGAAAGCACCATGTCCAAACCGAAGAAGGAGGGCCCCTTGATCGATTTCAACAAGCACCCTGACAGCTTCATGGTCGTCACGCCACAGCCCGCACGAGACCCGATGCCGGCAAACACCAAGAAAAAAGTGGTTGCAATGAGATGGGTACAGTTTGGATTCAGGATCGCTCAAGTATTGGGCGCCATTGGCTGCTTGCTCTGTGTCATTTTCGTCAGGAATACGGAAACCGCGCAAGGCTGGATTATGAGAGTGCCCGTAAGTGAACAAAAGTACGACAGACGAAAGCAGATACTGACAGGAATGCAGCCTGCTTGGGACATGATCATCACGTCTTACGGCGTTTACCACCTGGCCTACCCTCCCCAACATCGTACACCCGCTTCTAGCTCAAGTTACCACATCTTCGGCATGATGATGGACGGCGGTCTGATTCCCTTCTACGTCTACACCTCTTGGTTTGGTCATCAGAACTGGGTCGCCGATCCCAACTCGGAGAGTCGGTGGACAAACATCTTCAACAAGGACGAGTCCAGTACCAACCCGCTATTATTTGCCACCTTCATCATCTCGGCGGTCGTGGGATTTCTTCATCTCGTCAGCATTGGAATCGGAGCATATCTGGCCATCATCTTCCGGAAGATCTCGGCCTATCCGCCCGACCTGAACCCACTCGAGGACAATCTGACCAGCAGGAAGCACCAGTACAAGAACTCTGATGCATCGGCCATGTCAATGATGCAGAAGCCAGGCTACATGAGTGGTAGTACCCTCAACGTCAACGACCAGCGTTTCTCCAAGAGCAGCCACGACGACCGCACTATCGACTTCCGCCACAGCAGGATTGGCTCGGACAACAACTTCTCGCCTCACAACCCTCGCTCAGCACAATTGGCCCGCCAGCAGACTGAAGATCGGCAATCATTCCAGCAACCCCATAACATCCGTGACACTCGAGGATCTTTTGCACAGAGTGATCGCCCGGCTTCCGCGACACAAGAGAAGCGGGACTGCGACTCGTTCTCCTTCGTTGGCTCACTCGCTTCGGCCCCAGCGGTTCCTCCACACACCTCTCAACAGCGATCTCACTCTCCTCGTCCTGGATCTTCCGTCTCTGTTCGTGACATGGTCGATCAGCAGCCCCAATACGCGAGGACTCATGCACACACTGAGTCCCAGCAGAAGGAGTCTCTACTGAACGATAATTGGTTCGTATACGATGAGCCAACGGTACCTCTGAGGGACGAGAACTTCGTCGTTCCAGCACCGCCCACGCCAACCCATCGCCGCACGCCAAATTTCTCTCGTCCATCGCCCGTCTCTTCTCCCGAGCCTGAACGCGCAGCAAGGTTCTCGCCAATCCTCTCTCCTCTGCCTCCGAATCACGAAGCTCAGTTCATGCCACAGCCTCTGCGCATGAACCCGCCCACCCCGCCGAACGACGATATCGCCCTTCAAAGTCCGCCTCGCCACGACAGCTTCCAGGACGTGAGCCACCACAACTACGAGAAATACCCCGACGCAGACGATCAAGATGACAATGAAACCATCACCGGGAACGAAGAGCGCCAGCCTCTCAATGAAAACGCAGTCAACCGCTCTCACACCAACGCCTCCGCCCAGTCAAGCCAGTTCGCCGGATCGAGCGTCTACTCCGAGTCCGCATCCAGCCTCCGCACCGCCAACACCCAAAAAGCCAAAACGCAATTCCTGGAGAGCCCCAATTTCAAATCCGTCGGCGCGCCCAGAGGCAAGCAGTACGGCGATCTCGCATCGGCGACTCGTGGCATCCGTCAGCACGAAGCGTACTCCCAGCTCCCTCAAGAGCCGCAGATCTCTCCCGGTCCATACAGGAAAGGTTACGGGCTCCAGGCTGATGTCCCCCCTTCTCCTCCAAAGCACTCGCCTTACAACGGAGGAAGAGTCATCAGTCGAACGGGCGCGGACATTGCGGACGAAGGACTCTACGTTCCCGAGAACGGCAGTCGCAGGAGGTATGTCAGCGGCAAGGCTGCTGAAGAAGGCATGGCGGGTGGACGGTGGTGAGCAACGCCGTTGCACTCAGCCTGGCGGCGTTCTTCCGAGCTGTTTTATGAATAGACGAGGGCGCATCATGGCAATGACAACGATGGACTTGGTGGCAATCGGCTGTTGGTTTCGTCGGACTTTTTTCTTATAATTTGCAGCGATGGCGTTTTGTTTTTGGACATGGCTTAACTCTCTTATTAGTCGGAAGGGCGTAGTAAAATTTGAACAGTAACACATTAGCTTCGTAGAGTACATTGAACACGTAGTTAGTATCAGATCATATGTGTAGTCAATGAAATCACAACAGAAGATCACATACTATGCTTTGAAGCTCTCGTCCAGCCTTGCGTCGCCACTTCCCACCCCAGAACGCCACTCGAGCTGAACGACTGGACTCCAGCAAGACCTCACATCAGCAACACACGACCCTTGCTCTTGAACGTGACTCACATTCCTTGTACACCACCAGCAAGCCTCAAAGAAATACATAACGACCACGAAAAGACACTCCCCTGCCACTCTCCAGGCCATGGCCGCCCAATCCTCAAGCACCCCAATCTACTTCCAAAACCAAACCATGTCGCCCGCCATGCCACCACCAAGGCAACAACAACAAGAACAGTCCCCACCCACCGCAACCACCGCCCCCATAATCCGCAAACACAAATTCCCCACCCCCATCCTTCGCCTCTCAATCCACGACCTCGCGCACATTCACGGCAACGAAGACCTCGAAACGCAAGTGCAGAACGTTCTCAACCTTCTCTACGACTGTCCTACGATGGCATTGTCTTCCTCCTCCAGCCCAAACAACATCGAAGCCGCGACCAAGACTCACCGCCCCGGAACCCGCAGCGTGACCTTCATCATCCGCTCCTTCCCCGGCGTAGCCTACACGACGGGCTCCGACCTCGACGACGACCACAAGGAAATCAACCTCAGCGCGTCGTACATCGTCAAATGCGCCCGCGGCAGCGACAAGCGGCGCGAGCTGCTCGGGGTGATTTGCCACGAACTCGTGCATTGTTTCCAATGGAGCGCGGGCGGGACTTGCCCGGGGGGTTTGATCGAGGGCATAGCGGACTGGGTGCGCTTGCGAGCGGGTTTGGGAGCGGCGCACTGGAAGCAGGAGGCCGGTGGGGAGTGGGATGCGGGGTATCAGAAGACGGGGTATTTTTTGGAGTGGTTGGAGGGGAGGTTTGGGGAGGGGACGGTGAGGGGGTTGAATGCGCGTTTGAGGGTGGGAAAATATGAGGAGGAGAGGGTTTTTGGGGAGTGTTGTGGTGGGAGGAAGGTGGGGGAGTTGTGGGAGGAGTATAGGGAGGAGTTGAGGAAGAGGGATGGTTGTGAGGATGGGGATGGGCCGGCTAATCCTAGTCCTACTCATGCGGCGGGTGGGGAGTGAGGAAGTGAAGGAGTTGGGTGGTTGGGTTGAAGATACTCCCCTCGACTAGACATGTAGAGACGAAATATCATGACTCTTCACGTTTAAAGTGGCCGTCAACATGGAGAAACATCGAGTGTGACTCGTTGCAGCACTCGGAGACATCAAATTGAAGAAGCCCTGAGGTCTTTGTAATTCCATCATCGTAAACACAGGTATAAATCCACACCCTTGGGTATCCCTAAAAAGCACCAAACGCCAGCCCACTCCCGAAGCCGTAATATCCAAGATCAGACTGTGCCTCCCATCAAAGGCTCTCCCAGAACATATTCGCATAAAACTTCCGATCAACCTTGCCGTCCACATTCACCACATTAACATCACCCTTTGCCGGATTTCTGATGACCGCGCGGTTGAAAACGCCCGTGTTGCTGTCTTGCGACACGTCGATCCCCAGCGAGCGATACACCTGAAGTTTGAGCCTAGCACGCACGTAGTCAGCATGTCGTATCTCCAGCACATCATCTCAAAAGAGTAAGAAAGGACAAGAAGAAGAACATACAAAACCTCATCCCCCTCATCCTCACCCCTCCTCCTCCCACCCTCCACGCCCTCCCTCTCCAACGTATCCAACTGGGCCTTCAAACCCGCCAACTCGCCCTCAAGCCTCTCACCCTCAACTTCAACATCGTACGCGCTCTTTGCGACGCGGAACTTCTCGGCGTCCAGCGACAGGATTTCGCTCGCGTGCTTGCCGGCATCGTGGCGGTTCTCTTCGTACTCGTGCTGCGCGTGCAGGTTGTTGAGGCGGCGCGAGAGGGATTTGAGCGCGTTCTGCTGCGCGGCGAGGCGCGAGGAGCGGTTGGAGCCCAGCGCGGAGAGCGAGGACGAGATGCGTGTTAGGCTGTCTTTGTCGGGCGCGATGTGGAATTGGTTGGTGGTTTCGGAGATGAGCTGGGAGGGGAGTAGGTCAGTTGGTGGGAGCGGTGTTGGTGGTGTTGATTTCGGCACGTACGGTGACGGGATCTTCGTCGAAGAGAACCATTTTGGCTGGGTTGGTGCGCGTGTTCGCGCAAGTGTGGTGGTGATTCGCTTGTCCGATGTTGTATGTCGACAATTCTCTCGTCTGGTGTTTATCCAAATCGAAACAAATGGATTTCCAAAATTGGACTAGCCGATCTTCACCACGCGGACGCAGCCGAGGCTTGAGGCATGACGTTGAACTCGACCTGGACTCCCGCTGATGGAAGGCGGCAGCAGTAGCGGCAAGCAAGTAGTACATGTAGTGAAGGACATTTGTTGCCAGAACATAACACCACGTGAACAATACTAAACACAACACACTCGACCATGCCTTCTGACAGACTACCCTGTAAGCTCTCCCAAACGCCAAAAGTCGCACAACATCCCCATCTCTCCTCAAGAATCCCAACCCGCCATCAACACAAAGCAAAGCCATGTCTAACACCCTCCACCTCCCAGACGCCGCCGACGCCGAGTCCGCCCTGAAACCCGCCGAACTCGCCGTGCTCCGCTCGCAATACGAAAAAGAAGACCCGTACCCCTCTCTACAGACGAAATTCAACTACGCCTGGGGCCTAATCAAATCCAACAAGCGCGACGAGCAGCAGCTGGGCGTGCAGCTGCTGAGCGACATTTTCCGGCAGAGTCCGGACCGTCGGCGCGAGTGCCTCTACTACCTCGCTCTGGGACACTATAAATTGGGCAACTACGCGGAGGCCCGCCGGTACAATGACAGCTTGCTGGAGCTCGAGGAGGGGAATTTGCAGGCGCAGAGTTTGAGGGATTTGATCGAGGATAAGGTCCAGAAGGAGGGTTTGTTTGGCGTGGCGATTGTGGGTGGTTTGGCTGTTGCGGCGGGTGTGGTGGGTGGGTTGTTGGTGAGGGGGGCGCAGAGGAAGAGGTAGGAGGTGGTGGTTCTGGCTTGATGACCGGACCGACTGTGCTTGAGACTGGAGGACATTCAAGCGTGAAGGCTTCTCTTTGAGGGTATACTTGATGGATTTGTTGTTTTCCGGCGTTTTGTCTTTTCCTCAGCGGGGACAACGATTGCACAGTGTCTGTTTTCTCTTCTTCTCTTCTTCTAATCTGTATAATCTCATTTACCAGGCAAGCGAACAACAAGAACAAAAGAATCCAAAGCAAAAAAGCCCCCCTCAAGCCCAGTCGAAATCACGGCATACCAGCAACAACACCCGGACTCACCCCCTCCACACCCAACAACCTACAAGCCTCAATAGCAACATCCCTCCCCCTCTCCGCACCACCCTCCATCCCCAACCGTCCCAAAAACGCCTTAAACCACTCCCCCTCCCCCTCCCCCGAACACTCCACCCTAACACCACAATTCCTCCCACCCCACCTCCACACCTTCAACACCAAATGCCTATACGCCAACCTCCAAACCGCCTCCCCAAAGCACTCCCGATTCACCACCCTCACCTCCTCCACCCCACCCAACACCTTAAGCGTCTCAGCCAGCACATGCGCCAGCGTATGACACTGGTCCAGCTCCGCGACCTCCGCCCACGCGGTGCCTCCGGCGTCTGGACGGCGCGGCACGAGCGTCAGCGTCTCGAGCTGCAGGTCTGTCTGCCCGAACGGCCGGCCGGCCCACGTTTCGTTCAGAGCGCGCAGGTGCGTTATGCGCGCTGTGAGGGTGAGGTGTTTGAGCGCGTGGAGTTTTGCGGCGGAGAGGAAGCGGGTTTGCAGGGTGAAATTCTCGGGTAGGGCGAGTGGGGAGCGCAGGTGGAAGGGCGTCGTGCTGAGGGCGAGGAGTTGGGCTTCGTGGTGGATGAGGCGGCAGGTTAGGAGGGGGGAGAGGCGGGTGGAGGATTCGGAGGGTTGGTGCTTTGGGGCATCCAGTGGATCGCAGGGGGAGGAGGAGTCGTTGAGGAGGGCTTTGGCGAGGGGGCAGGAGTCGGTTTCTAGTAGGCGTTTTGGGATCGCGTCGTTCACGGGCGGGACGAAGACGTATGCGTAGATCAGGTTGCGGATTTCAGGAGGGATGGTGAGGAGGGTTAGGGTTTTATTGGTTGGGGACATGGTGTTGATGTTAGGTGAATGGTGTTTGACAATGAAACTACTGGTGTGAAATGAGAGATGCTCAATGATATCAATGATATGCACATGGAAATCAACACGGTTCGATGGAAGGGACAGGACGGAAATGTTTGGAGGTGGGCAGAGAGAGTTGCGGCGATGACGATCGACCTCGATGGCTCTCGATAAGACCCTTGCCCGGTGGAAGAAGTTCGCGATAACGCATGACCTCGGCACTTTTTGTAGGGCTGTGAGGTTAAACTCTCGACACTTCTCAGTGATCATGATGGGGAAAATGTATAATGAAGTCAATTTTTGCCAATGGCCTGTGGGGAAATGATGGCTCATTGCCATTGAACCGATCAATCATCAAAACCTCAAATTTGACTCTCAGATCCATTCAAGCTGGATATCTCAAACACCAAACCCGACTCCGCGCTCCCAAACCATCCATCCATTCACTCATCAAACATTTCCGAGTATTAACGAAACCCTCTATTTCTTTCCAGCATCCTCCCTCAAGCTCACAATGCGGTTGAGAATGACCTTCTCGGGCGTACTCTCCTTATCCTCCGCAAAGAAAGCCGTTCGCAAACCCTGGAAACGCACACTGCTCTTGTCGACGGTGCCGTGCGCCTCGCCCTCCTCTTTGGGCCACGGCGCGCCCTGCTGGACGTGGTGGAAGCCGCACTCGATCATTGCGTTCTGGTAGATAATCTCGCTGTCCGGGTTGACGTCGTCGTAGTACCCGCCATTCTTCCAGTCCAACTCGTTAGGCTTGTTGGTCTTGAATAGCGAATTGAAAATGCGAGCCTCGGCCTTGACTGGGCTCTTGTGCGCCGCGCTCTCGCCGACCCAGTGGATGCGTGCTTTGCCTGCGGGCACGTGCTCGCCGTACTCGGCCTGGATTTCTGATACCTTTCCAGTAGCTGGGTCCTTGGAAAAGCTGACGGCGCGGATGGGGTGCTGTGCGTTGAGCAAGCCGACGCTCTGACCGGGAGTCAGGCGGAAGAAATCGGGGTCGTCTGCTTCGCGGAAGTCATCGCGGTCGATGTAGATTGTCTTGGTGAATGGCACCTTGTGCGTACCCTTGGCGGGGTCTTTGGGATCGAAAGGCACGTCGCGCTCTTCCAGAAAGTCATCGGGCAGGTTTTGGAAGGTGACCTTGATGGGGTCAAGGACCAACATGAGACGCGGCACAGTGCGCTCGAGGTAGGTTCGCACGACGGCGTCGAGGGTGACGGTCATGATGTTTGCGCCAGCCTTGGTGACACCGAGGTCGAGCACGAACTTCTTCAGAGCTCCAGGCGGGATACCACGCCTCCTGAGAGCCACAAGTGTGTAGAGACGAGGGTCATCCCAATCGCGAACGATGCCGGGAATCTTACGGCCAGTTCCGCTAGTGGTTACAGGGGCACCAGCCTCAGTGCTTCCCTCCTCCTCCAGCTTGATCGCATCGACGTCGTCTGCGATTGATTCAGCCGACGCCGCTCCACCAATTGTGGTACCCTCCACAAGCATGGCAATTCTTCGCTTTGAAAGGATTGTGCCCTCAACGTTGAGACGACCATACTCCCTCTGCATCGGTCCCTTGCCCTCCGACTCGGGGACCTTGTGGTCCAGCGCCTCCAGCAACCAGTTGTATGCGGGCCTAAGCGTCTCGAACTCAGTCGTGCAAAGTGAGTGTGTGATGCCCTCGAGGCTATCGCACAAGCAGTGCGTGAACTCGTATGTAGGGTAGATCTTCCATTTCAGGCCGGTCTTGTGGTGATAGTTCTCGTCCTTGACGCGGTACGCCGCCGCATCCCAGAGCGCAGGGTTCTCTGCTCGGCTCTTCAGCTTAGCCTTCTCCTTCTTGATCTCAGCCGAATCGCCTTCCTTGACCTCGTAGTCCTCAGGCTTGACAGACAGATACTGCTTCATCCTAAGCAGCGCCTGACCGGCCTTGTACTTCCCGTCTCTCATAGACCTGAAGTCCTCAAGGTTGTCTTCAACTTCCCTACTCCAATGCTTGCAAACACTCCTCGGACCATGCTCCTTTCCACCTCTGCCCTGGTTGATCTCCTCACCCGAGCAGTGGCACACATACGCCTTGCCCTTCGTGATCAACTTCTCCGCCAGATCGTAAAGCGTATCAAACTCGTCGCTGCTGTGTGTAACCTTATGCGGCTTGAAGCCAAGCCATGAGACCATCTCCTTGATGCTCTCGAAGTAGCGCTCCTCCTCCTTGGCCGGGTTTGTGTCGTCGAATCGCAGGTTGCACACACCGCCGTAGCTCTTCGCAAACCCGAAGTTCACAGTGATCGCTTTGGCGTGGCCGATGTGCAGGTATCCATTGGGCTCCGGGGGGAATCGAGTGTAGACATCCTTGACAGGCTTCTCGTTGTAGACACCCTTGAGCCAGCCCTGCTTGAAGGGATCCGCGGGCTCCTTGCTTGCGGCGGGTTTGGCCTGCTCTGTGCCCTTCGAGGCTTCCTTCTTCGCTTTTGCGGCGGCCTTCTTGGCCTCCTTCTCGAGTGCTCGTTTTGACATCTTGGGCTCGCCGGTGGCCGGGTCGATCGCGGGGTCCTGGGGTTTGGGATCCGCCATGATTGTTGGTGTTTGTTGCCCTCTGAGCGATCGAATTGCGATTAGCAACGTTGAGAGGGTAGAGGGCAGTAATATCGACACCGAAGAGGACTCACAAGTACACTTCGGTAAGATTTGGCAACACTCACGGGTATATGCGAAAAGTGCAATCGCAGGATTGAAAGTGATCTTCTGGACGCAGGCCTGAGTCAAACAATAAAGAAAGCCCGATAAGAAGCGAGACGGATTTCTGTGGCGGTGCTCCAGCCCACCAAAGCAACCCCGCGATGGACTTGCTGCTGTTTCTGCCACCAAACGCGCGCGACTGATGAGAGCCCCTCACTTCCAGAAATGTATTATCAGGAACGTCATGCTTGAAGCTCCATGTAAACAATTACCACATGTAAGTGAAGTTGCCTTGTGCTTCCTCTGATAAAAAGAAACTCTTGCAAGCAAAAGACGTCCTCTGTCTTCTCTTCCTCTCCTCACACTTGCAATGGCTCCTCCAATCTCCCTCACCGAGATCCCCACCCTCACACTCCTCTACACAACCAACCGCCTCTCACCCTCAAACACAACACAACCCAACGCGACAAGCACATACAATGACAAAATCTCCCTCATCCGCACCGACATCACCCGCCTCAGCACCGACGCAATCGTCAACGCCGCCAACGAATCTCTCCTAGGCGGCGGCGGCGTCGACGGCGCCATCCACCGCGCCGCCGGGCCCGAACTCCTCGAAGAATGCGAGACTCTCGATGGCTGCAACACAGGCAGTGCAAAAATCACCGGCGCCTACGAATTGCCCTGCGAGAAAGTCATCCACGCCGTCGGCCCTGTCTACCGCACCACCAAAAAGCAGGGCCTGCACACGCAACTGCTGCAGAGCTGCTACACCACGAGTCTCGATCTTGCGGTGCAGCATGGTTGCAAGAGTATCGCTTTCAGTGCGCTGAGTACGGGCGTGTACGGCTATCCGAGCGAAGAGGCTGCTGAGGCGGCGATTGCGGCCGTGAAAGGGTGGTTGGATGCGGACGGGGAGAGGGGCGGGAAGATTGATAGGATCGTTTTTTGCAGCTTCTTGGAGAAGGACGAGAAAGCGTATGAGAAGTTCATCCCGTGAGTTAAAGGCAACATGTAAAGGGTGAGGTATTAGAATTGTGAAGCTGACTGTTCTCAGGCAATTTTTCCCGCCCGCTTCTGAGGAGCCAGACGAAGAAGTCGGCGCGGATGAAACAACAGACTCGAAAGACAGTCAGACACCAGATCTGCCTGATGTCCCATCGAAAGAACCGTCCGACGCTGGGGAGCCTGATGCCAAAAAGCGCAAAACGAGCGACGAAGACAACACGACTGAGGTGACCAAAGCAAAAGAGGACTGATTCCGTTTGAGAGAGGCTCTCAATGGAAGGCCATACTTGTTAGCGATTGAGTGTTGATGCAAACAACCGAGCATGAGATACCCCACTTGAGAATGGCTCGTACGTATGTGTACTAATATCATTACCTTCTTGACCGACCGATGCGTGCGTTCAATCCATCATGTCCGTGTGTGTAATATCAGTCAATGTTCCTTGAACCCACCTCACCTCACCTCCTTCGAGCAATGAAGCGTGAAAGGGGGCGTTCTGCCAAAAGATTTGCCACAAGTACATGTACATTAAGAGGCCAGAGCGTCATTTGCGCGGTCTTGTTTATGAAAAGCCGATTCGACTTGTCTTTCGAGAATTGCTTTGCAGGGCATTTGAAATGGAACAAAATAGAGTCGGACCAGAAGACGCTGTGAAAGTAGAGGGTGAACGAATGCTTGGCGTGGACTGGACGTCAGGCTCCAGGCAGCGCAGCGCGTTGTCGCGTTTCGCTTCAACAGCCAGACAATCCATACGCCACATTTCACGGCATATCCAAAAGTATCTAACATGGGCTGAAAGCACACCACAATGGCCACAATAAAGGCCATAGAAGGACGCTCAGTCCACCAAATCCAATCTGGCCAAGTGATCGTCGACCTCAATTCAGTCGTCAAGGAACTGGTCGAGAACAGCCTGGACGCTGGAGCCACGTCGATCGAAGTTCGCTTCAAAAATCAGGGATTGGACTCGATAGAGGTGTCAGACAATGGCAAAGGCATATCGCCTGACGACTATGAGACCATTGCTTTGAAGCATTACACATCCAAACTCTCGAGTTATGAGGACCTCACTTCCCTGGAGACTTTCGGCTTCCGAGGTGAAGCTTTGTCATCTTTATGCGCATTATCAAAATTCCACATCATCACGGCACGAGCTGAAGATGGTGCTGTCGGGAAGCGTCTGGAGTTCGAGACTTCAGGCAAGCTCAAAGGAACGAGTGTCGTTGCAGCTCAGAGGGGCACAACGGTTGTTGTCGAAAACCTCTTCCAAGCCCTACCGGTCCGTCGTAAGGAGCTCGAGAAGAACATCAAGCGGGAATACGGCAAAGTCACCACTCTGTTGAATTCTTACGCTTGCATCAGTGTTGGCGTGAGATACGCGGTGAGCAATCAGATGCCCAAAGGCAAGAAGGTTGTCGTTTTCTCGACCAAAACCAATACCACCACCAAGGAGAACGTCGTCAACGTCTTCGGGGCAAAGACGCTTCTAGCGCTGGTCAGTCTAGATCTCAAGCTTGACATGGAACCAAGCAAAGGGCCTTCCACGCAAAGCGTCAAAAATTGGTCCACCCAGCCCGCAGACCGCTCCAACCAGGTCTTGATTCAAGGGCACATCTCAAAGCCAGTCTTTGGAGAAGGACGCCAAGCTCCCGATCGACAGATGTTCTTCGTCAATTCACGCCCATGTGGACTGCCTCAGGTTTCGAAGGCCTTCAACGAGGTCTACAAGTCTTTCAACGTCTCGCAGTCACCATTTATCTTCGCGAATTTGATCATGGATACCAATGCTTACGATGTCAACGTTTCACCCGACAAGAGGACTATCATGCTGCACGACCAAGCGGCATTACTTGATAGTCTAAAGTCCGCTCTGACTGAAATATTCGAGCATACGGATCATACTGTGCCACAGTCGACTTTGCCAAATCGGAAATTGCCTTCGTTACAGCCGCTTACTCTCTCCAAAAAGCCGTCTACTGGGCCTTTTCTTGAAGAGAACGAAGAGGACAGCGAAGCTGAAGAGGGCAGAGTAGAACGGCAAGATGAGGACACGAGTCTCAGCAGACCAAATGCAGTTACCGGGGCTCGTCGAAGCTCAAGTCATGGATCAGATGCTTCACCAGCAGGCCTGATCGAAAGCTGGGCAGGTCGCGATAGCGAATTGCGTAAAGAGAAAACAACTCCTCAGCGCCGGCCGTCCAAGGGGAAGCAGGGTCTTGCAGACTTTACACACAAGGACGGAGACACAAGCTCGTCGACGGGCCGCAATAATGTTCGACAAGAGGCCGAGAAAGACAGTGACAATAATGACGACGCTTCACTCGAAGTCGAGAACAATCCCCCAACCGATACGCGCACAAATGTGCAAACACAGGCAATCAACACAGCGGATCCAATGAGCACTCCATTTGATGATCTCTTCTCTCAGAGGCCACCCACTGTGCCCAAAAGGGTTCAAGATTTCAACGCCTTCATGGATCAGGCACGAGAAGTCGAACAAATGTCAAACAATGCCCGTGGAAGGGACGAAAACCACGAACTCAGCGCTGAAGCATCCTCAAGTCACCTGCAGGAAGCACAGATACCAGCACTAGCACCCAGCAGTCAGAAGTCGACACCAGGGCCAGTTGCGAATGCCTTTGATCGGATGCGACCAAAGCGTACACCATTGCAGACCGCGGAAATCACGGTTGGCAACCAAACGACCACGACGGTCATAGGGAGTGCTCCGATGTACAAGAAGCGCAAGATTCATGAGCCAAAAAATTCGCAGGCCATAGCAGGGTTCGGTTATTCGCCGCTGCTTGCTCGTGGTCTTCGCAATTTTGCTGCGCCTGGGTCGCAAATTGGTGATGATGATAGCGGAACCCAAGCTGATTCCTCACAGCCTTCACATTTGGGCGGCGACGTATCTGAGAAGGAGGGCAGTGAACCAGAAGAGGAGGAAGAGCAGGAAGAGCAGCCATCTGATAATGATGAGGACCTCGACATGGCCGACGAGGACAAAGCCACACAAGATCCCGCTCCGAGAAGGCATATGAATCGCCATACTTCTGATTTGAATGCCCCCATACTAGTCCCTCAAGATGAAGATGAATCAGATGAAGATTACCTTGATGAAGACGAGAAGAAGGTCAGAGAAGACGCAAGAGTTGCAAAGCTCATTCAAGAAGCCGAGAATGCAGCCGCAGTACCTACGTCCCAAAATCTCCAACGAGCATCACAAGTGTTGAAACACTCACATGGGCGGAAAGACTCTACGCTTCAACTGTGTTGCACACTACAGCCGTCAATCGACGAGATCAAGCTGCAGACACTCGCAGCTGCAAAAACTACGACACCTTCTAAAGCACGCGAGCCCTGCCGCTCCAACGCTCTCATCAAAGACGACCTGGACAGCGCCCAAGCCGAGAACAAACTCTCCCTGACCGTGACCAAAGCCGACTTCGCACGAATGCGCATCATCGGCCAATTCAACCTAGGATTCATCCTCGCCGTGCGCCCCGCCTCGCACTCCCAAGACCAAGACGAGCTCTTCATCATCGACCAACACGCCGCGGACGAGAAATACAATTACGAGCGCTTCCGGCGCACGACCACCCTGCAAAGCCAACGTCTCGTCCACCCGAAACTCCTCGACCTCACCGCTGTCGAGCAGGAAGTCGTGCTCAACCACTCCGAAGCCCTGAAAGCTAACGGCTTCGAAGTCGAAATAAGCACAACCACATCCACCTCCCCCTCCTCCCCGTCCCTCGACCCGGAAAACTCCACCCTCGAAACCGAAACCCGCACCTGCCGCCTCCTCACCCTCCCCACCTCACACACCACGACCTTCGACCTCTCCGACCTGTCCGAACTCCTCTACCTGCTATCCGACACACCCACCAACACCACCTCCACCAACCCTTCCACCTCCTCAAAACCAACAACAATAGCAGAGACAAGGAACATCCCCCGCCCGCGCAAAGTCCAACGCATCCTCGCCATGCGCGCCTGCCGCAGCAGCATCATGGTGGGCAAAACGCTGACGCTGAAGCAAATGGAGCGCGTGGTGCGGCACATGGGGGAGATGGAGAAGCCGTGGAATTGCCCGCACGGGAGGCCGACGATGAGGCATTTGGTTGGTTTGGGAGGGTGGCAGGGGTGGAGGGAGGGGTTGTTGGTTGGTGATGGTGGTGGTGAGGATGGGGATGGGGGGACGGATTGGAAGGGGTGGCTTGCTGGACGGGGATAAGAGGGGTTGATGTATCGATATGAATAAGGGAGGGAGGGTTGGAAGTGTGATTGGAGGTAATTCCGGGTGGTTTAGATTGTTTGTGTAATGATTCGAAAGGACGATAGCATGTTAGATTTCTTCAAAAGCAAGACCGATAGTCACTCTCAGACTTAGCGGTGTAGGTATCAAAGTAGGTAATAAAACGACGGAAAAGACAAAGGTTCAAAGCGAAAAAAACCAGAAAAAGCAGAAAGAACCTCCCAAGCAAAATAAATCCCGAAAAAAAGAAAAAAGAGCGCCTGCCTTCGAAAAAGCCATTTCTGTACAATCAACCCTCCACACCAACACCAAGCACCGGCCCACCGTCGACTTTTCTCAAAAAGTCCCTGACGCGTCCGACATCGCCTTGACTCTCGATCCCACCGCCCCTCTCGCTCTCCACAGCCGCCAGCAAGTTCGGCAGCGCCTCCTCGACTTTATCTTCGTCGACTTGCGTGCACAAGCTGACAACACGCCTGTACAAGCCTTCGAGTTCGCTGCTGCGGCTGCGGAGTTCGTTGGCTTGGTCTTGAAGTTGCGCGTTGTTGGAGCTGTAGGCGTGGATGCGCGCGCGGAGGTCTGAAGGGGCGGGGAGGGCGGAGGTGAAGAGGGAGCTTTGGCCGGGCTCGACGGGGGAGTCTTCTGAGGGGATGCTGGGGAGGATGGAAGAGAGGTCTTCGGAGAGGAGAGCGGAGTCTGCGGCTCCGAGATCGATGGTGCCGTTCTGTACTTGCTGCAGAGTTTCGGGTTGGGCTCTGGCTCGTTTTTCGTCCAGGATGCGTCTGAGGTTGGCGATTTTGGCTTGTTTTTCGCTTCGGAGTTTGATTCTCGCTTGGGTTTCTTGCAAGCGCTCGAGTTCGGCCTTTTGGACTGCGCTGAATTCTTGAATTTGCTCGTTCAGTCGGTCTATTTGCTCGGTTCTCTGGGTGAGTAACTCTTTGTGCGATGCGAGGTTTTGTGTGAGCATCGATGTAAGCGCTGCGAGATTGTCAGTGTTTATACTACAAGGAAGGACGTTCGGGAAACCCACATGAGATTACGTCTTGGCTCAGGTCCTCAGTCTGACTTGATGGCACAGGCACCGCATCCTCACTTACTTCGCCTTCTGCCTGAGAAGCAGGGGCTTGTTGAGTGCTCTGTTGTGATGCCATACCGCTGGCCAAAAGACCCTCGCCAGACTCAGACCCAATGCCAAAATCCTTCGCACTGACGCCCTTGTTGTTCGCCAAACCCGGGTCGGCGTGAATTTCGAGCAATTGCTGGATGATGCTGCGGTTTCCAATGCGAGCTACCAGGTTGAGAGCCGTGTTGCCAGCCTTGTCCTTGGCGTTAACAATGTGAGACAAGAATCGCACCAGGCTTACAGCGCCCTTGGAGCCATTGAGAGTGGGAGCATCGCCTGACTCTTGCTTCAAATCATCGCCATTGGCTTGCTGTGAGGCCATGCTAGCAACCGCTGCAGCAGCCGATGTGGCGGATGTGTTCATAGAAGAGTTAGGTTGGGTTCCCACGCGGACCAAGAACTCTAGCAGCGCCTCGAGGTAGTACTTGCTGCTAGGCGCCCTTCCTTTGATGCCGGAGGATACGGCGATGTGGTGTAGCACAGTGCGGCCTTGAATATCTCGGGCCTCGATCAAGGGGCTCAGCAGCTCAAGCAAATCAGGGAAGCATGAATGTTCCCAGCAGTTATTGACAATAACCGCCGAAATCAAAGGACTTTGACCCGCAGCATTTCCACGCCAGATGTTGGCTCCCTTGCGCAGGAGTAACTTTAGCAAGGGTACCTTCGCCAGAGTAGCAGCCCAATGGAGGGCACTATTTGATGAGTGGTCGAGAGGCATGTTGAACTCTTCTCCAGAAAGCTGCAAGATCGCTGGATGCGTGCTATAGTCAGTTCGACCTGCGTCCGCAAAGAGATCCAGGATAAGATTCAGCTTTTCCGTCTGTTTATCGGTATTCGGAGCCGGTAAAGGAGGCATTGCCGTATCGCTCCCGGCGTTCGCGAACTCTTGCGATAAGGTGGTTTCGTATAGAAAGCTTTCGTTGGGTTCCGTAGGTGTCATGGATCTCATCGAGGTGTCCAGAGGCAGTGCTGGCGGTCCCATGCCGTCCTGACTGTCCATACGCTTCCGCTTCCTTGGCGGTTCGTGTACGCCGTTTAGTTGTGTGTTGTATCTAGAGTCAGGTTTGGTATCGTTGTCGAAGCTGTATTGCGACGTCATGCTCTGCTGGCTGCCACCCGGGAAGCCTTCCTGTTGTGATGGGTGTCTGCTGGCTTGCCTCTGTGCACTGCCTGGTCGTGGAACGGGAGAGTTCAGTCTTGCAGCTTTATTCATGGCTGCGAGCGCGACAGACGTTGAAGGCGAGATGTTCGAAAAGAACGTTCCATTTGTTGATGATCCACGATTCGATGATGGGTCCAGATGGTGGTTGTTGTAAAAGCGTTTTCGGTTGGCAGCCATTGCCTGTTCTTTCGTTGGGGTATCTTGTCCTTGGCCTCCAGAACCGTCGGCAGAAACATCGTAATCGAGTAAAGGTCTCAAGAGCTCCTCTACAGCGTACTGGCGACAGAATTCTCTTCCTCTCTTGTAGCTGATCCATGTGCCTTGATACTTTCCGTACCCACCCTGAACCTTCTCGTGCTCGCCAGTCAGGATTTCCTTCTCGAGAACTTTTGTGCGTTTGCCTTTGTCGACTCCTGCGACCTTGAGGATCTGAGTAGCATTGAGCCAGCCATCGCTACGGCGGCGCATGCAAGCGACGCCTTGGACTTCCATCTCGTAGACATGTACTCCGGAGTAGACGGCCTGCGAAAGCATGAATTAGTAAAACGTAATCATAATACAAGACAAGGCTCCTCTCCACGCACCGTATATATCTGAGGCTTGCCATTGGGATTCCGATTGCCTCCATGGCCGTCGCCGAAACTCCTCGCATAGCCCGGATTGGAGATTGGACCGTTCGGAAAGCTCTGGCTGTAGGCGTGTTGCGCGGGAGGAGGCGCATTGGGGTGCGCATGTGGGCTACCATCGTAAGGCATGTTGAAGCTCTGGGAGAAGCCAGTCGGCATGCCATGGGACGGCGCATGGGGATGGTTGCGTTGCGGCGAGGCGTGAGGAGGAACGAAGGACTGTTGCGGGGTCATGACGGCGAGGTTGGCCATGCGGCGGCCGGGCGCAGGTGGAGGTGGTGGCAGTGGGAGAGGGCGACGCAAGGAGATGTCATACGCCTGCTGCTGCTATACTGCTTGAGGACGTGAGCGCATATGGGAAAAAGAGGTCGGTGCATCAATTTGTCGGACGGCGCGAGTCGACGCGTGACGCGTGAGAGGGCAGACATGGAGATGAGACAAGAGGTGGTTGCCAGTGGATAAGCCTCAGGCAGGAGTTATCCACCTTCTCCGCACTCTCGAGCCGAACGGGCCGTTACCTTAGCCTGCCTGCTTGATTCGAGTGAAGTCCAACTATCGGCGAGGGAGGAAGCAGTTTGGAGGAAATTGTACTTACGGCTTGCTTTTGGACTCTCGTCTCCCTGTTTCAACTTCGCTAATAAGCTGCAACCAGGAGTTCATGCCACCACGACTGCTGTCAGGGCCGTCATACACTCTAAGGCAACGTCCCCTGTCAGCATGTATTTCCCTGCCGCCATCATGGACTCCATCCTTGGTCAATAGCAACATCGCTGGGAATTTGAAAGTCTCAACACGACATAAACAGACCGATGCCTCTTCTTCGCAGCAAAACGATGCTAGCCATTTTTTCGATCCGGATGGCGGCAATGTTTTATATCCAGATGAATTCCATCGGACCGCCAGTCGACACGTCCTCCGCGGTATCTTGAGGGAATGCACCTACCTCCCAGACCCCTTCGTCGCGACATGGATACGGCAGCATGCAATGGACCGCTTCCGGACCTACGACTACAGGATTTTCAAGAACCGCGATGATCCGGAATTCAAGAAGAGATTGGAGACTGTGCGCAGAAAGAGCCGCCAGGCCTTATATCAGCTTCGTCGCGCCAACGAGGGAGACAGGAAGATGATGCTGAAGGCTCTGTCTATGGGATATGGAAGAATTGGAAAGCGGAGGAGGGATCTCATGAAGCCGCTCTTCCCAGTCGAACTCCAGCAAAACGAGGAGGAAGCGGGCCAATTACAGATGGAATCACCAGTACCCAGGAATCACGTCAGCAATGATGCCAAGAAGAAAGGGCAGTCCGCGAAAGACGATGCACTTGGCCCAGTAAAGGCGCAAATCAAGGAAGCCATGGACGATCTGCCGAGACCCCTCCACGCATTGCTGAAGAGCCAGATAGAGGCATCCCCACCGAGCATTGCCAGACGAAATCCCCGCAGATTGGGACTGGAATTGCCAGAGTTGAACGCATGGCATAAACCAATGCCTCAATCACGGGTCAAGAACAAGCTCAAGGAATGGTACGCGAATCTGCTGTCTACGGTACAAGCGCCACTTCCGGAGAAAGAGTGGTACGACCTTCGCGATCTGGCTCTTCGCAAAAAGACCGGAAAATTGCCAATCACTAGACGCAAGCAGCTCACACCTCCACCGTCGGTACTCGAGATGGTGGTCAAGCGTGGCAAGTTACCCGCCGACATGTTTCGCAAAGGCCACGCCCACCACGTGACACCACGCTTTATGCAGAGGGTTTGGCTAGACGTCTTCTCACAATGTCCGCTGATGAAGTACGATCCTTCAACACAAAAGTGGAGTGTTACTTGGGGACACCATGCCATGAGTGATAGTCGTTTCGAGACCGCTGCCGACGCCGGTTCTGTCACAGACGAAGCTGCGAATACGAAGACTGGATAATTGGCCCGAGCAAGCTTTGTCCCTACATCCATTGTCTACACAACACGCGCAATACTTGGTCTGCGTTGTTACTTTTGTGTTGATCAGATACGAAAGAGACGAAAAAACCTCGAATACGGCTAAACGCGGCTAGATCCACAGCCAATGGCGGGGCTGTCGACTAAACTCCTTTGCGCCGTTTGACCTCGCCAGGCAAGGTCGAATCCGACGATTCTGTGACAAAACGCCCCACTATACTACAAACCTACGCCCTTCAAGTACAACAGCAGGGTTGTATGTATATAGAGGTCCCTAGGTGATTTCCTGCGCGGACCCAAGACCATACAACAAATCCACCAAGAGCGACAACCCAAACTGCGTACCAACTCATCTCCATCACCACACAACATGGCAGACCAACCCATAATAAGCCACGCGACCAAGGAAGACGTGAAAGAAATCCTCGCCATGATCCGCGAACTAGCCGAGTACGAACAAGAGCTCTCCTCCGTCGAAGCGACCGAAGAATCCCTCATCCGCACCCTCTCCCTCGCACCCTCAGGCACAACCACACACACGAACCCGGGACACGCCAAATGCCTGATCCTTCGCCTCCCCGCCTCTCCCTCAAACGCAAGCGACAAGCCCGAAGCCGTCGCCGGCATGGCGCTGTACTTCCACAACTACAGCACGTGGAACGGCAAGCAAGGCATCTACCTGGAAGACTTGTTCGTGCGGCCGCAGTACAGAAAGAGAGGGTACGGGAAGATCTTGATACAGGCGCTGGCGCGGGAGAATTTGCTGCAAGACGGCGGGAGGTTAGAGTGGAGCTGTTTGGATTGGAACGAGCCCAGTTTGCAATTCTACCGCTCTCTCGGCGCGGTGGAGATGAAGGGTTGGACGAAGTTGAGAGTTGATGGTGAGGCATTGAAGAAATTGGCCTGTGCCGATGTGCCGGCTATCTCTGGGCAGGCGCCGAGGTGATGGGCATTGGATGTATGATCAATTGATTTCGAAGTCTTGGACTTGCGGTCATTATGTAAGTCCATTTGTATACATATGTGCTTCATGCTGCGTTGACCTTCCCGAGTGTGCATCTGTCCCAACCCGAAGGCCAGCATTAAGAAAGCATACTATCCATCCATGTGTCCACTCATATACACGTGTCCGTGTTCAATCCCCGCATCACAACTTGGCATCCTTCTCCTTCGCCAATTCAACAACCAATTTACCAAACTGCTTGCCGGCCTTCATATCCTCAAACAGTGAATCGATGCCTTCCAGATTGTCGAGCCCACCACTCACGGACCTCGACACAATGGGTTTGAGTTTCTTCTCCTCCACGAACTTGACCATGTCGGCGAACTCCTTGCGCGAACCCATCGTCGACCCGCGCACTTCGATGTTCTTCAGCACCGCCGCCATGGAGAAGGGCATGGTAGGGGAAGTCGTCATGCCGTAGACTGTGATGACGCCGCCGGGCTGGGAAGGAAGAATTATAATCAGCACAACCGTCTCAAACACCAAACATACAAAAAAGGAAACATCAGCATCAAGCAAAAACTCACCCTGAGCAACTTCGCCCCCATAGCCACAACATCCCCGCCCGCTCCATCAATGATCGCATCCAACCACTTCCTGCCCTCCGGCAACATCTCTTTCAACGTCTTATCCCACCCTTTCTCCCTATAACTCACACCCCCCTTAGCACCCATGCCCTTCGCCCTCTCAATCTTCTCCCCACTCCCAGACGTGACGTAAACATTCGCCCCCGCCGCGACCGCAAACAGCAGCGCCATAATCGCCACACCACCTCCAATTCCGGTAATCAACACATTCCGTCCCGGCTTCGCATTCCCGCTCTTGACCATCGTAGCTCTCCAAGCCGTCAAACCCGTCAGCGGCAACGCAGCCGCTTCAACAGCGCTCAAATGCGCCGGCGCGCCCTCCAACTCCCCCGCATCAATCGTCACCGTCTCGCCCAGCGTTCCGAGCGGATTCATCTTCGTCCCGCCCAGAATCGCATAGCCTTTCGGATCCTCGGGGCCTTCGGGGTCGTCTTTCCAGCCGCTTCCGGGGTTGAGAATCACGCGCTTGCCCTGCCATTTTTGCGCGGCGGGGGAGCTGCCGGTGGAAACTACGACGCCGGCGCCGTCGGCTAGGAGGGGCACGCCGAAGGTTGTGCCGGGGTAGAGGTGCTGGCGCAGGAAGAGGTCGCGGTGGTTGAGGGCCGCGGCGGAGATTTTGACGACGACTTCGTTGGCCTTGGGGGGCGAGGAGGGGATGTTGATAGGGTCGAGGGGGTAGTAGACTTGGCCTGGTTTGCCGTCGATTTTGCGGATGGAGATTGCTTTGGGCATTTTAGGTTGTTTTGTCGTCTTGATATGGTAGGTTTGATGCGGTTTTGAATTGATGTGAGAACTGCGGTATGGTGATTGATGGGTGGGGCTGAGAATCAAAATACTATGTACTCGCGAACAATGCAGCTTGACAATTGGAAAAGGCAGGTTATATTAATAAACACATGCACTGTTCGATAACACCGGACCGACGTCACAGCCGAGGTGTTTTCATCACACCCTCCACAGACGAGGGAGAGGGCTGTTGCTCCACTCATCATTCTGGGGAAAGAAAGCGGGGATATCGACGGCTCCCGGACCGGAGGAGGAGAAGGGCAAGTAAGGTAGAGTCTACTAACAAGATCCTCACACGTGACGACAACATGTATTGAATGAATTGATGGAATCGATCGTGATACATAGCAATGACCAGAACGCGAGGACGAAAAGCGTATCGGATATGATTTTGACAGGGACGCCTCATCAATTTGATCGCCGCGCAGATATCGATCACATGCAAGTAGTACTTGCCAGAAGTTGCAGCTGCAGCTGCGCGACTGACTCTGAGTGATAAGGCAGATTTGTTCAGGGTACTGGTTGAGAATGCGATCTAAATGAAAACGAGACAAGGCATAAGACGTCAACGTCGATCTTTCTGATGCAAAACAATCGAATCCTTGATATATGTACGAAAAATAGAGCTCTCTCTCTCTCCCCAAGACCTAGAAGAAAAAGCACAGAGGGTATCATAAGCAAGCCGTATTACCGGAAACGACGGGCGTGTCGTTTCAAACTCCCACAGGATATCAAAATCAAAGAAACCCACCAATCTCCCACCCTAGCCCTTGTGCCCATTAACCCCGTTCCCCAAACCCTCTGAATGATTCTGATGGTGAGTAACGCTAAGTTTCCTCGGTTTCCTCGGCGCAGACTTCCCACCCTCACTGCCCGCAACCACCGACAACTCATCATTTGAGCGCACGCCATTTGAATGATTGTGAGCATGATCATTCCCCTTACTACTCGCGTGGTTGAGCTGCTTGACGATCGAATTGAACCTATCATCCGGCAATTTCCTGGGACTGACGAAGCTATCCGCGACGCTGGCGCTGTTCATGCGTCGGGAAGCTTCTTTCGCGGAGGCGAGGTTTGGGCCTCCGTTGGCGAAGCCGGAGGGATTTCGAGTCGATTCTGGAGAACCGCTTGAGGCGTGCGCGCCGTTGGCCGTGGGCTGTTTGCGCGGTGTGCTTTTGGCGAGGGAAGGGGAGGGAGGGTTGATTCGCACTTTGCGCGGGGTGCGCGGTGGTGGGTGGTGGTGTTGTTGTTGCTGAGGATTTCGAATGTCCACGGACATTCGCGATGAGGTGATTCGGCGCATCATTCCTTCCGTTTCACACTGTGAGTATTCAATATCTATGTAGCTTTTTAGGTTTGAGGAGGGGTTTAACGTCGAATGACGACTCACCTTTTGCTTTGCCTTTTGAGTGGCATTTGCGTCCGTCTCTGTGGTCGTGATATTCGCACACGTCGCCCTCCGTGGGATCGTCGAAGAGCATTCCGCCTGACAACGAACGGATCGAATTCACCATTTCTACGGCGAAATCGGCATTGTTTTCGAAACACTTGCGATAGCTGTCCGCATCCTTGTCGACTTCTGGGTCCATGATTTGCCTTGCCGCGATGTTCGTCATCAATTTCCGGAAAGGCGATCCGACAGGCGATGCGCGATAAATATCGTTGATCTCGTCCGGATCGGGAACCAGTTGTGCGGCGTTCAATTCCCGTCGATACCGGTCCATGGCCATGTTCTTCAACAGCGCCATGTCGAACTTGTCGCAAAGCACGTACAGCTTATGGCACGCGACGGCATGCTCGTACTTCTCCATATCCGTTATACCCGAAGCGTCCTCCAGCGAGCCCTGATAGAGCCATTTGACGAGCAGTTCGAAACCCCTCGGATCATCGTCCGGCAGTTCCAGTTCGTTTGCGGCGCCATCTGTTCCAGCACCAGCACCACCCTTGCCTTTCCTCGGCACCTCGTGGCCCACGAATTCGGTCTCGAAATACGACGAGTGGTGACAGAGCAGGTTGCGATGCAAGCTCCAGTGGCGGCGCTCGGGTCCCACGAAGATGTCGACGGTCGGGCCGGCGAGGAGTCTTTTGCGCAGCGTCTTAGCTTCCGAGCTCTCTTTCTGCCCGTCCACCACCTCGCCCGCGCCAATGGCGAACCACAAATGCGAGCGCGCCGGCGAGCCGATGAACGCGCTCATTGTGCGAAAAGCGCGCGAGGACGCGACGGGGGGACTTGTTGGGTGGTGGGAGAGGAGGTGGTGGTGGAAGTTGTGGGAACGAAAGGGAACAAGACGTACTCGGCAAAGAAGGGAGCGCTGGCGTCGCGGATGCTCGACCTCGCCATGCGCGGACCCGGCGAGACAAGGACGGGCTGGTTGTCAGGGTAGGCGAAGTCGCGCGAGTAGACGGGAGGTGGTTGAGGAGGAGGAGGATCTGTCGCTTTGCGCCGGCGGTCGTGGGAGGAGGACGAGGGTTTGGTCCGACTACCCATCAGGTCGGGGCGTTGGGGTGGGAGTCTTCTACATGTACACAATGGAAGCAAGGACGCATGGTGGAATGTGGGCGGGAATGCGACGATGCTTATTATTATACGAATCACCGCGTGGGAAGATCGAGATGAGACAGGTCTCGAAGTCTGTGGGAGAGCACGCAGATGACGTCTCAGAAAACGGTCTTGCATTTGGAGTGCACTCAACTTCACGTGAACATCCTCCATCCTCGTCTTGAGAAACAACAACAATTCACATGTACATATGTAATTTTCCTTATCAAGGTACACTTGACCGTCGAAGATTTCATCTCGAACGAGTGGCATCTTCGTCATGGTCGATACATTTTGTTCTGTTCGAAGATACAATAATTCGTCAACTCGCCAGTACTGTATTGTAACGCCGAGGCCAACCGTTGTGATCGCATGCATTAACCCGGGGGTCGTCACAGTTCGCGAGAAAAATATAAATTATGAATTCTAATGGCATATTATTGTACGCCAATGCACTCAAGACCGATGCTCAGGGGCAGGAGAAAGCCAGATATGACATTCATATTATCATCATTGAAGGTCCTAGTCTACGAAGACACATTCAAAACGCCATGAATCCACAGTACATGTATGAAAGCCAACCGTGATCCAAAACGCAAGACGTAAACGTTCCAACTCTCCACGCGATGCAAATGCAAACGCCTCCAATGCCTCCACGCAAGTGAACAAACACCTCACATATCCCTCATCAGCTCCGCAAGCGTCAAAGGCTTCCTAACAGCATTGCTGAACCCCTCATGATACGTAACCCACACTCTCCCCTCCAGCTCTCCCGCCTGCTTCCTCTTCCTCTTCTCCTCACCCTTCGCGATTTCATCCCGCGGCTTCTCGACCTCCACCACACGCCCAAAGAAATCCTTGACAACCTTCGTCCTTTTACCACCCCCAACCTCATCACCCTCGCCCATACTCGTCCCGCTCCGCTTAAGTTGAGGCGCCGCCGCCGCTGCCGACGAACCAGCAGGCAAACGCTCCAGACGTGCGAGTTCGGTGCGCCGCTGCTCCTCCTTCCGGAACTCCTGCTCGAGGACCTGACGCACAGCGAAGCGCGTCGACTTCCCGCCGGCGACGCCAAACCCAGCCCCGCCCGTGGCGAAAGCGCCCAGCTCGTCCAGCGCGGGTTCCATGCGGTACACCCAGCTGGCGCCCTGCTGTGGGCCCGGGCCGTCTGTGTCCATGGGCGAGACGCGGGTGCGGTCGAAGCGGACGCCGGAGGCGCGCATGGCTGTTACTGCGCGGGCGACGAGGGCGAGTTCGGACGATTTGCGCACCGCGGCGGTGGAGTTGTTGCTGCCGCTGCCGGTTATGAGGGTGGGGTTGACGCCGGGGGAGAGGAGGCGGAGGAGGTAGGGGAGGAGGTCGGTGGCGAGCGAGGCGGGGGAGGTGAAGCTGCGGGATAGCGAGGGGGAGAGGGTGGAGGCGAGGGAGTGGAGGGTTGCGTTGTTGGTTTTTTGCACTTCTGACGCGGCGAATGGGGCGGAGGACGTGGCGAATGGATGGGGAGCGGGGGCGTCGTCGTCTGGAAGCTGTTGAGGCTGCGCCCAGGCACGGGTTTGCGAGGCGAAGAGGTGGTGGAAACCTAGGATTGGTGTAGAAAGGTAGGGTGCGAGCTCCCACTCACTACTTGAGAAGACGGCGGATGAGAGATTGTCGTGGAAATTGAGCCATTCGTACGCTGCATCGGGTTTCGAAAGGTAGGTGTCGTCTTGGAAGGGATGGGTTGGATATGCAGAGAAGGCATCGGTCATGATGCGATCCGTATCGCCATTGGTATCGATGAGTTCCCGTAAACGGGAAGTAGCGGTACGTTTGAGTGATTCGGCAACACCCTTGATACCAGTATTGCCGCCGTGTAAATGCTGCGGTGTTTCGACGTTCGTCGATTTGGGGAATCCAGCACCCTCGCGAAAGACGCGCTCTACGATGTCTCTGGGACCACCCCGTCCAACACCTCGTGCGGCGCCGCCACCGTGGCCAAGGTCGGAGATGATGTGTTCTTCAACCCAACGGCGAGTTAGTCTGGCGTCTCCGTTGAGCTCATTCATCGCGCGCAGCTTGCCAGCCACCCATTCGCCCACTACCATAATACCACGCATGTCACCTTCGCCCGAGCCACTTCCTGATCGATCTTCCTTTCGATTGCTGACGCCCCAAGCAGCCTCGCAAAGTCGTCGAACGCCATCACTGTCGCAAGGGACGCCCTCTTTTTGGAAGATATCCTGCATACGCGTCGCGATCGTCTGAAGTGGCGGCTTTTTGACGTGAATGATTTCAGCCAACGAGCTTTGCCTCAGTGGTCGGAGAGAAGGGTGGTAGACGTCGTTGCAGATTAAAATCATCGGCCTCAGCATGCGAAATCGATCGCCTTTCTTCTTCTTAGCCGGTGCTTGTGACATCGTGTTTAGCGCTTGTGAGTTCTTCTGGTCCAGCAGGATCAAATCGATCAAAGCCTTGACAAAGCCTCCCTCGCCGCCGCTTCCACTCCCACCAACCACACCGTCGACCTCGTCGACAATGACACAAACCGGCTTGCCAGCCTTTCGCACCTTGCCATTGTCGGTTTTTGCATCCACACCTCTCACGTTCTCCGTTCCAACCATGTCTCTGATCCTCCCTTTGACCACATTGCTACTCCTCTCATCGCTAGCATTGATCTCCTGCGCCTCATACCCAGCTTGTCTCGCACAAACATGCGCCAGCGTAGTCTTACCCAAACCAGGGGGTCCAGTCAACATCAAGATCTTTCTGTGCGCTTTCTCCTGGAAGTCCTGCTCCTGTCCTCCTTTCGCCTTTCTGGGTCGGTAAGACCCAGGAAATACGATCTCATCCCACCTCTTCAACCAGTGCATCACGGCCCTGTGTGTTCTCTCGTCTCCAACCAAGTCCGTGAATTTGCGAGCCCGGTATTTCTCGGTCCAGAGTAGCGCGGGTTTCCCAGGGGCCTTTTCCGCGGGTGGTGTGGGAAGTTCAACGGGAGGTTTGGGGAGCTCATCCTCGGCCTGTGCTTCTTTCAGCAAGTGGTGGATGTCGATGCCGTAGTATACGCGTTGTGCCTTTGCGGGTCTGTTGAGGGTGCTTTGTCCAAGGTCGATGTCTGCGAAGCTGCGTTTTTTGTGTGAAGGGCTGAGAGGCGGTGATGAGGGCATGGTGGTCATTTGGACGGGCGAGCTCGGGATTTCGCCCGGCTCACTGCGGAAGATGTCTGGTATTTGCCAAACGCGGTGTTGGACTACCGTCTTGTTTCGCTTGTTTTGGTATTGGCAGACGGTTTGTAGGTCGTGCAGGGCGTCGAGCTCGTCGGAGAAATTGTCTGAGTGATTGGGTGTGGGAAGGGCGATATCGTTCAAGTCGGGTATTTCGTCATCTAACGGAGGCATGAGAGGGAGTTGCGGTCATCTTCAATTGCGTGAAGTGATATCGAAAGTCGACCTCCCTCGTCGCGCGTCGCGCAGCCAATTTGGACATGGCGCGTACAGTCGACCGTAAGGCTAAGTGCCCTGACTGATGAGGCTATGCCGGATTTTGCCGAAAGGGCTCACTTCGTTTCTCACATACTTTACATAGCCGCGGATGGAAAGACGGCGAGCATGTATTGGGTTCTTCAACATCAAACGAATGTCAACTCAACGTGTCAACACTTATTTCCAATCTTCACACCTATCAAGAGAGTCAAGCCCTGCTGCCGGTCACCCGAACCAAGACTCAATGGACCTTCGTGCATCGGCTCGAGCGGGTAGGCCTCGGAAGGATTTGAACTTCAGCTGCTCACTTCAAGCACGTATGATTTCATAGCAGTGGCAGTGCTCCACTTCCGTGCCTGTCAGACACTTCACAAGCTTCAAGCACAGCCTTAAAGGATATTGGGGTCCATTTCAAATTAACGATCGGCATTCGTTTACATATACCAAGGCGAGGTAGGCTTGGAAGGATTCTCTTCACGGATCCATCTTCCTTCGTGACTCTTACACCAGAGGGAAGTTATATCATCGGAAGCATACCTTTCGAGAGGTTGTCTCAACGACCTCCAGACACAGTCATCGCATCCTCTCAACAATTTAAATGTCAGAATTCACTCAAGCACTCTCCGACGCAGCAGAGCGAAATCGTGAGCTGCTAGCCATCCTAGCAGAAACCGACCATGCAGCCACAGCCCTCCAGCACAATGGCTCACATATATCCAACCTAAACTCGCAAATCTACAAGACCGACAAGGAGCTCCGTCGTCTGCACGCCGTGACGGAAGACGAACGCAAAGACCACGTCAAATACCGCGACAGCACCTTCAAACGCTACGCGCACAAACTCGGCGGCCGCAAAGGCGAGGCAAAATTCGCCTCCAAATCCGAGAAGGAAGAGCGCGAGTTCATGCAAGCGTGGCAAAAAGAGCGCGAAGCCGAAGAGCGCCGGGCGGAACTGCAACGAAGCCACGACTCCGCGAACGAGGAACGCCGCCACCTCGAGCGCGACAAACTCCGCAACGACAGAGCGCAGGGCAACCTCGACACCCTCTACGCCAGCATCTTCTCGGGCCCCACACCCGAACTGCCCGGCGAGGACCAACTCGAAGCCGCGGTGCAGAACGCAAAACAATTCCTCGACCAACGCCAATCGCAATCCGACGCCGACCAGGCGGCCGTCGACGCCCTGCGCCGCGTCGAGCACCGCATGAAAGCCGCCGGCAACTCCATGCAAGAGGCCCTCGGCATGTCGCGCTGGGACATGATGGGCGGCGGCACGTTCGCGGACATGATGGAGCGCGACGCCCTCTCGCAGGCCGCCGTGAGCATCTCCGAGGCCCTGCGGCAAATGGACGAGGCGCGCCGCTGCCAGCCCGCCATCACGCACTTGCGCGAGATTCACGTCGACATGGGCCATTTTGTGAGCGACGTGTTGTTTGATAACATTTTTACCGACTACGCGCAGCACGAGAGGATTCACGCCAGCAATGCGCAGCTTATGGAGGCGATTGGGCAGCTGGAGACGGAGATTTCAAAGCAGTTGCGGAGATCGCAGGACGCGAAACGTGCGCTTCAGCTGGCCAAAGGGGGGTTGGAGGAGGCGAGGGTGGAGTTGCAGAACATCCGCGCGGAGGCTTTCGAGAGGTTGCCTGTGCCTGAGGACGGACTGGCCATGCCTCCCCCTTCGTACATGGAGGCATCAAGGGAGATGGACGACGCGCCGCCACCGCCGCCTCCGCTGGCGCAACAGCAGCCGCAGCAGCAGGAAGGGATCTCGAAGATATGATTTGAATACTTGATTGACGATGTTGACGACGGTTATGATAATGACGGGTTTCACTAAAATGGAATGTTCAAGCCTTTTATTCTCGTTTTCTGTTTGTATCTGTTTTACTCCTTCCGTATGAACAACTTTCTGTCCGCACGCGGCCGTTAGATCATCAATTAACTCGCATCTAAAGCGAAGAATGTGCGCAAAAGGTCATTTATCGTTTCAAACGGCGTCTCCATCGCCCCCATACACCACGTCAATCAAAAAAAAAAAAAAAAGAGGAAAAAACCCCCTTCAAACATCACCACCATTCGCCCAGAACAAAAGAAACCCTCAACCCATCAACCCCTCAACAACAAATCCACCGCGCGATCAACCCTCAACCCATCCCCCATATCCGTCACTCTCAGCGCGCGCTTCGCCTGCGCCTCCGAGAACCCCATATCCGTGATTTTCCTCACGGCCCGCTCGACCGTCAAATCCGCCACGCCGTCCAAACCCGCCAATGACAAGCGGTTGAAAGCCTCGACGCGGTCTTCGATGATGGGCGAGATGTGGCGAGGCCATTGCTGGCTTGCGGGACTGGTAGGGCGTGCGCTGCTGAGGGGGGAGACGATGCTGTCTGCTCTTGAATTGGGAAGGGGCGCTTTGGCGCTGCGGCTTGAGTAGGCGTGGTAGATTGCCGAGGGGGGGAGGTTGGAGGTTTGGATCATGTGGGGGTGTTGGCGGGAGGAGGGGAGGAAGCTCGAGCGTCGGCTCACCATGCTCATGGCGCGCTCGCTGTGCATGTCGATCAGGGGGAGGCGTTTGTAGCTGCTGGTTTGGCGCTTGAGTTTTATCTCGGCGGCGAGCGCGGCGACGCGTTTGCGTGCTGTTTCTTTCCTTTCGAGGTCGTTGGGGTCTTGCAGTTTCAGGGCTGCGGCGGAGATGCGTTCTTCGTAAAGGCGTGCGACGGGCTCGCGGAGGAAGTTGGCGCGGCTGCCGGTTACGGAGGGCGTCCAGGTTGTCCAGTTTTTGGTTTGGGCGAGGGTGAAGCCTTCGGATGGGTTGTTGAGGGCGTGTCTCGCTAGTTGGAGAACGACTTGAGGGCCTAGGGTCATGACATAGGAAATCCATTCTTCGAGCATTTGCTCTTCGTTCTCGATGTCTCCTTCTCGCACGTCACATTGGGCAAAGATTCCATGCTGACTCGCCTCATCTACATGACCAATGTAACCGGCTAGCAGAGCGCC
The DNA here is from genome assembly GCA_001931905.2 of Cladosporium sp. IMV 00045. Lineage (NCBI taxonomy): Eukaryota > Fungi > Ascomycota > Dothideomycetes > Cladosporiales > Cladosporiaceae > Cladosporium > Cladosporium sp. IMV 00045. The sequence continues at coordinate 41,740 of MSJI02000360.1, read as the reverse complement.
CAAGCAGTTCCACAGTTCTGTCATGTCATAAAGCTGAGCAGCTGAAAGACCGCCCTTGTTGCCCTGGGCGAAGTGCTCGGGTGCGTTTAGGAGTACGGAACCCATATCGAAGTCGAGGTTGGTATTGACAGTCGCCGAGAAGGACTGGTTGTTCGCCAGCAGTCCGCCCTTGAGCCAATCGAGCTGCCCAGTAATGTCCTCCTCACGGCCTTTATCGCAACCGAACATGATGCAGAAAGTCCAAATGCGCCAGAAAGCGTCGGTGAAGCGCTGCGCATCAGGATGACCAGGGTGAGCAAATGTCAGCGCAGTCTCTCGCCGGAGGAAAATCTGGCAGCGGTCCAGAACAAGCTTCTTCAGATCGTCAATCGCACACTCGTCGCTTTTTTGTGAGCGCACGTAGCTTTGTGGCGTGTGTTCGAGCTGAGATGAAACTTTGCTGCTAGATTCAGATTCATCCTCGAAGCCTTGCGGTCGCCACTCTCTTAATTCCCATGCTGCGGGCGATTTATTGTATGCAACAGCCCTGATGAGATACAGTTCATTCTCCTTAAAAACACGAAACATCCCTTTGTTGATGATCGACATGTTGAACAGGTCTTCCGTGGATGAAAGGGTGCTCAGAATCTGTAAGAGAACTTTCTCCGCGGGCAGGTCGTGAGAAGGGTCATCACTGTATTCAGCTGGCTGATTCTCAAGTGTCGTGGTCAGTACTGTTGTGGTGGGCGCTCCTGCTTGGGTACTTGGTGTGTGAAGGGCGCTTCTTCTTCTCTCGTGGGATTTCAATCCGTGTGGGACTTTGGCACTCTCGCTTCTGTGCACTATATGCTCCTGGGCAGATTCCTTTCCTTGGCTCAAAGCTGTCGACCCAGTGAGCGCTGATTCCGACTTTCGTCTTCCAGGGGCCTTCGGAGGCGGGCGTATAGCTTGTGGTGATGCATTCTCGACTTGATAAGAGTTGCGCCATTCACGTTTTCTGCTGCGTTTTGGCAAAGTCGGAGCCCTTGCAGGTGGTTGCATGACGCTTCTGACACTGTCTGACCGAACGAGGGTGCACTGATCCGTCACGTAAGCATCTTTGACAGACCCGGAAGCAGCCGGTCTGGCGTCTTCTTCGAGGCCATCATGGAAAGCAGTGTTGGAGGTAGAGTCGTCATCTTTAACGGCTTCGGAGATGGTGCCCAGATGCGTGTGCAGGTCATGCTCAGCCTGACTCAGCGTCGGGCTCTCAGCCTCGGAAAATCTATCTGACAGGCTTGGCATGTATGGAGAGGCTCGCATGAACTCGGCATCGATGACGTCCAGGTCACAGAGACTCTGTGAGCGCATACCGCTCATTAACACTCGAGGTGCGGAAACCACACGATCAGTCCTTCTGTTGCCTGGTGCACTCGTGCTTCGCGCGTATGGGAAGGAGATTGTTCTCACGGGACTAGGCGGTGGTGCTGGGGCGGCTCGCATGTTCCTTGGAACGGGGACTCGAGGTAACGGCTTGTTGGTGTCTGCGCCGCTCAAGCAAATGGCCTCGTCACGGAAGCCACATTGAGCGTCATACGCTTCGGAGGACTCAGCTCGAAAGTTCTGCCTTTGTCGTTGAAGCTCATCTTCCGCTTGGAAGGGATCAACGGAGGTTGTCGATGTCCTTTTCGAGTAGAACGAGCCGTCACTGTTGTTTATAGTTGAACTTGAAGTAGAAGATGATGAACGTCGGACTCCGGGCTGCAACCCGGTAGCGAGCTGTTCGGGCAGTTTGAGAGATTCCATAGCAGGAGTTAGCTGCTCCACAACTTTTTCCGCTTCAGCAACGGTGACCTGTGGCGTTTGATGCTCAATTGCTGTCTGCGCGAGCCCTTGTGGCTCAACGGGATACTGGGAGATCGTGTTCATGGCTTCAGAAAGGTTGTTTGTCCAAGGTCCAGTGTAAGGTATTGACACTGTAAGTGTGGGTTTAGCACTCTGATAAGGAGCCGCAGGAGTCGATTGCACGAAGTTGGTTGCTCGTGGGCCTTGAGAAAGATTCGCTTCGGCTGGCTGCTCATCCCAGTGCGTGACCCCATTGACCCAGATTCCAATCCTCGTGTTTGTCTCTCGTCGTTTGGCACTGTCTGTTCTGTGCATGCAATCTTGTTGCCACTCGACCTGGCTTTGCTTTGGAGTAGATGGTGATTGCGGCGAGGGCACACCGTGATCGGAGAGCGCGGCCCAAATTGGTTGAAAGTTCTTGTTCTCGCTGATAGCGCTCACGATCTCTTCGTTGGGGCTTGTGGCCATTTCGTGCTCCAGTTGGGTCATACGAAGCCTCTCAGCGGGAGGCACGGCTTTCAGTATGGTGCCTTTGGGGTGGTCTTTTGATCCTCGGACATCCATGGCCTTGCGTCTTAGCCATGTCTGTTGTCGATCACTCATCTTCTTTGTGGGTGAGCGAGACATGGTTGCTTGGTCGAGGGATGTTGCCGGTGCTTCTGGGGTCTCTGTGCCTCTTCGCGAGAAGATGGAAATGCTGCGTCGGGCAATGGTGGACGAGCAAGGCTTGTAATCAACATCTGTTGCATGCTCATCTGTCCCAGACAGGGATGTGTGCTGAGCCTCAGACATGGCGAGAATGTGTTGATGTTGGTGCAAGGGAAGTAGCGAGGCAATCTGCTAGCGTTACGCGTCCAGTCAAGCGAGGACCTTTTCTTGTAGACGACTGCCAACACCAAAGGCGGCAATGCAAGGTTATGTGGAAGGGCAGAGCGTGTACCCAACAGCACAGCTTTCCGCAGTCGAGGCCAGCTTTTTCAATGGGACAATAATGACAAATTACAGAGATGGGAGGGAGGAGAGTATCTTCCTTGGTTGAGAATGAAAAGAAAGGTGGACAGACGACTGCTCAAGGTAAGCGTCTGAGCTATAGAAAGAGGAATGACAGCAATGACAGATGCTATACAGGGAAATCGAATGTCCTACTTGCCGCACGGCTAAGCAGCCTGTCCACTACAACGATAACGGGTTCATGGCAGGCGGCAGACAAGCATGGTCCGCAGCATGTGCCTGAGAGAGACAAGCCATGGGCTTCCTTCAAGCCACTAGGATGTAGCGAAGTGCAAGTGGGTGTTGGTAACATGCTGCGAAGGAAGCGAGATATTGCTGCATTTGTGAGGTGAAGTGGTTATTTTTGGGACGGAAGGGCTGAAGGGCGGCTGAGCCTTTCGCTAGTGTAGTGATCGTCTTACATTCAGAAGTTTGTCGAGCTTTCTAGGCAAAGTTGAATGTACGACCCCACACTAGAAGAACATACTTCTTTCCAATAACCGGCTTCCCCACCGGCTATCTGCTGCGCCTTGCCTGTACCAACACCGACACCGCGGAACGTGTGGTCGTGGGACATGACGACCAACACTGTATCATCCTTCGAGCCAACAAACCAACATCGACCCAGCACAAAGGCACCGTCATGTCACCCACTGGGATTTTTAAAGCATCCTCAGGCTCTCGGTGACGTGCAATGCAAACATACCGCAGTTCTTGAAGGCAGATGATACCTTCGACCAAGGCGTTTGTACAGCTTCGAACCGCGGACAGACGATGTCCTATATATCTTACCGCCATAGACTTTTTAAGTCTCATGATCTGATGTAAGCGGCGAACCTACAAAGCCATCCATCACTCAAACTGGTTTGGACAAAAGTCACGCCGATTGCCACTCATCCGGTTCCCCCTAGTAAGCCGGGGCGCAGATTTAATCCAAATCATCTAGCTAATACATTCGGTACTTCTTCATGTACCGTCTTGAAAGCCCGGGTCTCATCGCCCTATAGAGTGATCGCAACAGATCCGTTGGGCTGAATAGAATGGCAGCCTTCGCTTCACTCCGCGAGTGTTAACAAAAGGCAAACCCATCAGGTATATGTACCTGTCAGCCGAAGCAGTGTCCGTTATCAGATCACAGTGGTCCGGCTGAGCATTCGGCAATGCCGTCACGTCTTGATAAGCGTATACTTAAGCTGCTGGCCAGTTCACTGCATTTCACAGTCATTATCATGATGACACTATCAGGACAATGATCTGTATATCGCTGATCAAGACATGGACTTTGTCACTTCTCTCTATACAAATATACAAAATGCAGGTTCTGGCGATGATACGGGGACGTGGCCTTCCTCTTCTAAGTGGTACTCAGCTGGCTGCGCGCTTCTCATTCTCTGCAGGCCGTCCCAATCCGTGTCCTGTGCTATATGCAGCCTGACTGCGCAAAACATACAGTACCACGCGAGCTGACCCACAGTTGCTGGAACCAAACTCATTGCGGACAATGAGCTCTGGAGACAAGGCTCTGCCTCTCAAACAATAGAAAACATTGTCAAAAGGCCCATCACATTGCACCTGCAAGTCATGCGGCACGAGATACTGTGTCTGATCATCCTCCAAAGACCTCAATATAGGCGTATGGGCCTATGTGATCTACCAAGTTCTCCTAGAGCTATTCGCCCCAGATGACCGCAAACTTCGATCAGTCAACTATCCAAGGTACAACCGTGATTCGTACCCCAAAGAGGCAGACTTGAATGCTAAATTTGTCGCCGCCGCGAAAAGAGGGGATATCAAAGCCGTGCGGCACTTGCTCCGGCAGAAGGCGGACGTCAATGCGATTGACAATGACAAAATGACTGCTCTGCTCTACGCTGTTGGCCTAGACAACCTCGATCTGGTCATCGAACTCATGTCACCAAAGCATCGTGCCAATCCTACCATGACAGACGTCACCCCTGCTGTCTCTTTTGTCGTAGAAAAAGGGAGTATCAAGGTGTTTCAATACTTCATCCCCATAGTCACAGCCGAGAAGAGCAGCTCACTGGAAATGACACAGCGCATAAGGGAGCTATTTGCCAGGAATCTTACCATGGTGTTTCGATCCGAAAAATTGCCGCAGGCGAACCTCCACCAGCTCGACCTCGGTGGCAGAAGTTTGTTGTGGCTCGCTGCCATCAATGGACACAAAGAGGCCATAGAACACATATGTGCCGTTTGGAGCCAAGACGCAATCTATGAAGCCTTCTCGACTCTGGATAAATCAACAAAGCATAAATTGGCATCTACCAAGAAGCACCAGATACTAGGGGACCCTATTCTGAGCATCTGTCCTCAAGACATCCAACTACAGACCTTTCGCGAAGCAGTGAGTCAATACTTCACCAGCCAAGACAAAATTAAAGTCATTTCAACGCTACTGTCATTGGGTTTTGGGTCGCTCGAGATTGACGATGAAGGCTCGACGGCGCTCCACCAATTGTTTCGTCGCCGCTTGTCTGCTCGAAGTGACGTGGGAACCTTTATTGATGCACACATTGCATCTGGAAAGCCGATAGACCTGTTCGACAAGATGCACCGTACCCCTCTCCACCTTGCATCTCTCAAGTTTGATAGTCGTCGACCGAGTAATAACATCGATCGTCTGTGTCATGGTGGAGCAAGCCCCTTTGTAAAAGATTCCAATGGCGAGACACCGTTCTCATTGGCAATCGAAACGAAGAACTGGATTGCCGCAAGTGCCTTCTGTTTGGAACCGGGCCGCAAAACGTGGCATGAAGATTCTCGTTTATTGATTGACCAGGGAAAACTTTTGTCACAACTTCTGGTCCTATCTAATGATACAGTCTCGTGGCTCTGCTCCTTACCCATTCCTGGGTCAGTGATTTCTTCGGATCGAAAGTTCCAGACCAAGCCACTGATCCTCCATGTCCTGGACCATGGCCATGTCGGTTTTGTCATTGCGCTTCTGGAGCAAGCACCTTGGCCACAAGATTGTATTGAGGCCTATCAAAAGGGGAATCAGAGCGATATCGCTTTGCCACCTTCAGTGGTCCAAGAAAAATTGAAGTCAATGTTGGACCAGATGTCGGAAGAAGACGAACAGCGATGCCGAGCGCGTATTGAGGAGGGAGGCGGGGCACAGTATCTTTCGGATTCATCACAGTAGCGGCACGGCTTTGCATCTGTTTTATCCAGAGCACACTACTGGTCTTAGGCAGAGAGGTCAAGATTTTAAACGACGCAGAGACGACCACAGAATCAGATCTTGAGATTGTCGACAACGATCAGAATCGAACAGTCTGGACGAAATACCTAGATCTTACTGGTCTGCGGTTGTACGCAAGATGGTGTGCTCGATTTTGCGATAAGTTCATTAATTCAACACAATGCTTTGCAAAATGGCTACCTCTAAGTCCGCCTTAGAGCCATCTTCACTTCCTGAGACTCAAAATCCTGATCCGACCTTCTCACCGATCGTACGGTGGATCGATGGCAGAATAGCCACATTTAGCGACATCTTGACGTGGGAATTGAGTGTTTGGCTATAGATCGCATACCCCGGCCGTCTTATCAATCCAGGTCACACACGATATGTACACCAAGCTACTCGCAGTCCCAATGCACAGCCTGCTGATCTACAGGGAACTCAATCACCTGCTCCAATCCAGTGTACCTCCACCTGGACAGACACGTACTACAAGCACCTTCTCCGAATTTCCCATTGCTCGTCGCATAAGCACCAACAACACCACCAGAGTAGTACGGGGACAGACAAGCACCTCTCGTGTAGACGTAGACAGTCATCTCGGTCTTCTCATCGCACCCGCCCAAACCCACAGAGAAAGCATAGTGCGTAGTATTGACCGCTTCCACTTGCAGGATCACTTTCTGGTCCAGCAAAGCTTTAGGCATCAGGAATGCTTCGTCAACGTACTTGAAACGCTCTGGCAGGCGGTAAGTCATCGTGCTGATACCGCGGAAGCGAATATGGGACTGCACATCTTCCGAGCCTTCATGGTCTGAGCATCGTTCGCGTGCCACCTTCGGCTGTGAGGAAATAGTACCAGCCGTCTTTTTGTGCATATGCGGAGCCTCGGATGAAGGCAAGCCAGTTCCGTTCCAGATGTCAACGACAAGGCCTAGTATCTCGCCAGTCCCAAAGTCAAGCGGCGCTTGTTAGATTGCTTTGCTATGATCGAGCCAGTCATGTAGATCTGGCCATCATGGTCCCAGAAGGATGAGGAATCAATAGCAGGGGAATCAAAGTGCTCACGATCGGACCATTTCGACGACTGGTAAGGGTCTTCGCTTGTTATGATGAAGTTGCCCCATCTTGTGTAGTTGATGAAGTTCCGACACTTCACTTTACGAGCATCAAAGAATACAAAAGAAAAGCAAAACAAAACATACAACAGGCGGGATTCCCAGATGGTCATCCACTCTAGTACTAGTCGCCCGGTTCAGTGCTTATGTATGGCAGAGCGGACGGGATGCCCAGTCTTCACTGACCTGTGGTCGTATGTAATATGTTTTGACTTGTTCAAAACAAAACCCTAAAACAATGAGTAGCTTCCGATTGTTAAGCACCCGCGTAAGGTTCTAGAAAGCCAGCCTATAAACCAAACATGTTAAGGTCGTGAACATATCCCCAATCCTCCAGGGCTGGTAAGGCAGCTTTCTGCATCATCGCTGGGGGGCCGCAAAGCAGCACCAAGTTCTCTTCCATAGGCGGAAAGAGGTGCTCTTTCACGATATCCTCAGTCACATGACCTTTCAAACCTCGCCACTGGTCACTCGGGTGGCTCAGGACATGAGCGATCTTCAATTGCCCTTTGCCCTCTTTCTCAAAGCTCTCCAAGTGTTTGCGGAGCAGGATATCCTCTTCGCTCTTGTTGGCATCAATGACCGTGAGCTCGGTGTCGTCGTCTGGAGTCAAGCAGACCCGGGCAATTAATGAATATCCGGGCGTCAAACCAGTGCCACCCAGTACCAGCGACACGCGCCGGAACATTTTCTCCTCGCCGTAGATATTGAACTTGCCGTGGCCAAGGTAGATGATGTCGCCTGTGGGCCCGCGGATCTCAATCTCTTCGCCAATCGCCATAGTATCGAGAATATTTGATAGAGCACCACCAGGCTGCTTGTCATCAGGGAAGTATGTTTTGACGGTGAGTTCCAGAGTCCCATTGCCATCGATAAGGTCTTCGCTGGCGTTAATGCCGCTCTCTCGCGGGAAGATCGGTCGGGTAGGCGTGTAAGGCCGAATGAGCATGCGGTCTTGCATATGGAAGCCAAATTGGACATGTTGACATGTTCCGATGCCGAGGTACGGTTTCCCATCGGGAAGCTGGAAAATGTACGTTCGTGAGTGTTGCGAAATCTCATTCCGCTCGCACAACGTGATCGGAACCCAGCAATGCTTCTGCATGGCCTGATCCGGTGGTACTTGTGAATGAGCCTTCTCCTCTTCATCTTTGATGGCAGTTTGCTCGATGAACTTTTGGGCTTTGTCGGTGACCACTCCCAAGATGCACTCTATGAAGCGTCAGCGGGCTCTGTCGTGCTGCAAGATTGTCAGATGCTTACCGTTCAGCTTCTCGTATGCATATCCATCGTGGATGCTAGAGAATTCCGTGGATGTCTCTTGATGTACCCTCCCTGCATGCGTCATCACTGCTGCGGCCCCGCCTGGGTGCAAACTCAATACGCTGGTAGCATCGTAAACGCGGCCATCGACGACGATCCAGCAGTCTTCCTTACTGTCATGCTTCTCAATTTCCGCGCGAGTGAATTGTTTTGACGGCGCGCTAGTCTTTTGCTCTACGTCGTTCAGCTTGTTCTCTTCACTCTCGTTCATCCAGCCGCCGTTGCCGCTACCTGGCTCCACAGGATGGCGGAATAGGAAGTGCGGGTTTTGGTCGTTCACGAACTCAGATCGCACCGTGTACTGACAGTTGTTCATCGTACCGAGAAGATTCCAGATAGGCCGCTCCGGCTGCGGCATTTTCTTAACATCAAAGCAGCGTACGGTAATCCCTACTGCTCTTACGAGGTCGCCAATATCCACGTCAACGTGCCAGAAGCACCAAGTCCAGAATTTCCTGCCGTGTCGTAGTGGAGCCTTCGGGAATGAGCGAATGCAATATAGCCATGACTGTCCATTGTCGAGAGACACCTCCACGCGTTGGACCTGGTCGCCTCTACCGTTGTATGCTAGGCCTTGAATGCGATATGGTCGGCCTTGCTTAATATCAGAGATACGTACAACTTCTCCTTGTGCTGGCGAAACGATGATGGAGTTGAGGTACTGCTCGTATGCGGCCGTGTCCGGATGCTGGAAGAAGAATTTCGCTATCTCAGATTCTGTGTCGGTCACGAAACTGGGCAGCTGTAGCACTTTTAGCCCGTGTACTGCCAACGATTCGCCAACTTCGTTACTCACTACACGATTGTCATGAATGTGATAATAAGAGTCGTTTTCCTTCCTGTTGATCCAAATCTTTTTAAGCCATTTCACTTGTCTTCCACCAACGTAGCCTGGAATCACAACTCTCACGGGGTAGCCGTGATCTGGCGGCAAATGTACGTCATTCATTTCGTATGCCAATAAGACATCATTCGTCGGGTCCATGGCATACTCAAACGGTATGCTAGTCTCGTATGATCTGTCATTCGGGCTGTCAGCTCCGCGGAAGTGGACAAAATATCTCTGCTTGTCCCCGTCCTGCATAGATTCAGGCACACCAGCAGCCATCAATACGTCCCGAAGTAAGGGGCCCTTCCAGTAAGCACAGCCCACGGCACCTGGTCCCCAATTGAAACCTTTCGTCCTCTTGATCAAGTTCAACTCCTTCCGCCGGCCGTTGTCGCAGCCTATAAAGATTGGGAGGTTTAAGGCATCGAAATTGGTTTTCAGATCATCCATCGAGAAGCTCTTTGATTTGTCGTTAAGGACAACTTCGAGTCGATGGGTTTCCCATAACAACCTCGGTACAGCACCGTGACTGCGGACATAATGAATTTCGTTTGGTGTGATGAATCCAGCTTCAAAAATGCGTGACATAGGTGCTTCTGCATTCAAGGGGTGCTTGCCTGTAAGCCTGATCAATTCCCGAGACCGCGGAATCCAATTATCGGGAGTGAATTGGTCGGCTTCGTCGATGGATACCTCGCTTCGGTTTTTGACGTTCGAATGACCCTTTCCGTCGTTTGTCTCTATGTTTGCCAAACATTCTTGCTCGAGGCGGAGTGCTTCGAGGAAGGCCTTTTTTCGAGCGGACTGGCTTTGTCCTTGGCCGTCACCTTCTCTTCGTGATTCATCTTGCGGATGGTTGGATTCACCAGATTGATTGTTGCTGGGGCTGTCGTTCTTCTCATTTGCTTTAATTCCAGGCTTTTGTCCGTCCTTGCCGGCCGATCCCTGATTCTCTTGCTGTTGCTCTTCTTCCTGACTCTTCTTATCTTGACGGCTCTTCACATTCGCCGGCCACTCTTGATCAATCTTGATGTGGTCCTCGCTATATTCAAGCACATACCGCCACCCTAGTGGGCGATTGCTTGCAGTTCTCAAATGGTAATCCTTGGGAAAGACCTTATCAGCATCCAACATTATCAAATTGAACACTGCACTGCCTACCTTTTGGCTCTTGAATGCATCTCGAAAGTTCACTAAGTGAAATTTCTCATTGACCTCCTTCTTTGTCTCATGGAACTGCTTGTCAGCTTCTTCGACCGCGGGCGCTTCGTCGCCGGTATGTGTGAACCCTGGCCTGCGTCCTTGGCGGTTCTTGAACCCAGCGTGATGGGAATGACCAGAAGCTCCCCAGTCAGGCTCGTTCTCAATGTCAGCTGAAGTTGAGCCCGGATGGCCTTTCACATGGACGGTCCAGTTCTCGTGCAGCGGATGAGATCTATCAGCCATGACAGACGGTTTTCCAAAGCGAAACTATACCTTAGCGCGCAAGGGCTCGCTTTCCAGTTTCTCTTATCGAGCATCGTTTGAACAAGCTTCACAATCACCTACCGCGATGTCACGATGACAAGAGAGCAAGGCTGTGCCTTCGCGACACATTCCGCGGGCACCCGCGGGACTTATAGATTCACCATATGTTCATGGTCCTGACGCATTGTGATGACAGAACACATATCAGAGTTCGACTATCCAAAGCCAGAACTACAATCCCTGCAATGAGTTGTAAATTTTGAAGTTGAGAACGAGATCGACGTTATAATCTAACAAGTTGTTAGCACTCTGCCTATATGAGAGATAGCCCATGGCTCACTGTAAGTAGATGTGTGTGATCTAACCGCTGTGGAAGAGGAGCTGGAGGAGACGTAGGCGTGCTATGCTACGTCTACTATCGACTTGGGAAGGTGAATGTACAAGGCTTTGTGCATCGAGCAAGTACAAACTCTGTTTCAGCTATGCAGATAGACACGTATATAGACCGTCACCTATGATGTCGTGAAATTAGGACTGGCATAGCCGGCTATGTAGTGAGGCCGGACCCGGTCGAGCCGGTGTCTATACAAACAGTAGATGCAGCCCCTGCTCCAGTGGTGTGCATTGGAAATAATCAACCACCTATCGTCTGAAATTGCTCCCTCATCATTTAGCACGCTTCAAACATAACATTCAAGAATGCATCATTCTCCCGAGACACTCACCTTCCCTTTCGCGAGGCGCGAAACATTCCATCCACCTCCGGAAAACGCCGAGCTACGTCGCAAATGTCCCATCACAAAAGTGAAGCTCTTCGATAACAGCCAGTCCTGGCTGTTAACAAAGCGCAAAGATTGCTGCGAGGCTTTGGCTTCACCTGATCTTTCCGCCGACAGGCGGCATACGTCGTATCCAGAGATCCACGAAGGTGGCGCTAAGGCTAAGGAACAAACGCCGACTTTCGTGAACCTTGATAACCCGGAGCATGATGAGCAGCGCGAGATGCTAGAATCATGGTTCACCCCAGAGGCGGCCGAGAAGCTGCGGCCGATGATGAGGCGAGTGGTCGAGACGAACCTCGACAACCTCATCAAAAAGCATGGCGAGCATACAGAGAAGCCTGTAGACTTCGTGCAAGAGTTCGCAGGCCTAGTGCCGCCCCAAGTCATCTATCATCTTCTGGGCGTTCCGGAGGAAGACATCCCGGAGCTATCGAAGGATACAATCATCTGCAAAATGTCTGGTGCAGGTGGTCAATGCGAGGCTTAGCCGGCTTTCCAGCTTTGTATGGGGATCCTCATACAAACGTGGAAACCAGCACCAGCATCACACTTTTGACCTCGTTGTCGACCCCCAAATAAGACCTTGTCGTCAAATTTGCAGTGGTATAGGCATTTGAAGGTGTTGTTGGCCATTTGCTGGTATTATTGCTGGTCCCATGGCTCGCCTGGCGCCTCATATTACTACACAGATATAGCACCTGCTCGAAGAAGGCTACTCTCAATCGGCTATCGCTCGCCAGCTCCTATTGCATAGGAACACCATCCGAAGGATAGATCGCAATCTCAATCTATTCAACAGCCCTTACGTACCGACAGGAGGCGTTGTTAAAGGACGGCCGCGCGCGCTTACGCTAGCCTAAGAGGATATACCTACTCCTACTCCTATACTAGCACCAGCTGCTAATATAGCCAGTTTATCCTCGCTTATCTCAATGACCGACCGACGGCATACCTCGACGAGGTGGCCCTAGCCATCTACGACCAATTCGAAGTTCATCTGCATAAGACTACCGTGGGCCGCATCCTTAAGAAGCGTAGTTAGTCTCGAAAGGTATTAAAACGACGAGCGCTTAAAGCTAATACCACGCTCCGAGCGATGTTTATAACGAAGATAGCCTAGTATCTAGCAGATAGGCTAGTGTTCTTAGATGAGAGTGCATCCAACGAGCGAACAGGATATAGGAAGCGTAGGTAGTCGCCCGTAGGAGTCGATTGCACGGATTTGGTATTAACAAAGTGGTATACACGGTAGAGCATCCTACTAGCCCTCATAATCGACGGCTATTTGCTAGAGCCCTTGATCCTACAGGCCGGTATTAACCAAGCGGTATTCAATTAGTTTGTCGCTAATCGTATACTGCCGTACCTCGATATAGGCATAGTAATCGTGCTAGATAATGCCTCTATCTATTACGACCCGTCGTTAAGAGCGATAGTCGAAGCAGCTAGCTACTAACTGCTATATCTACTACTATATTCGCCGGATTTAAACCCAATCGAATAGACGTTTAATATACTAAAGGCGTGGATAAAAAGGAATATAGTAATAGTAGTAGTCTTCGGGAATTTTGGCGTATTTCTGTCGTACGCTACGTAGGAGGTAATAGGTAATATTCAAGGTTATTATCGTGAGAGCGGATATAGGTTTTGAGGCCCTAAATTCGACTAAGTCAATTATTCAAAAGTTGATATTGCGACTGCCTAATTAGGATTAGTGGGGTGCGAAAACACGGAAATAACACGCTAAAACCTAGGGCCGAGCGGGCCGGCCGCTTCCGGAGCGAAATTACGGAGATTATAGGACATTATTATTATTACTTTTAAAGTAGGTAATTACTACGCAACCAGTATTATAGATTTTCAAGGTATTATTTAATAAGCATAAAGAGTAAAGCGAGCGCTTTTCAATAGTTTAAACCGCGATAGAAACGGAGTAATAATGCGTGCGTAGTAATATTACGAAGTAAGCCATAGAAATACTAAATTCCTAGCTAAATTCCTAGTATCTAGCCTCGAGTAGCTACTCGCTCGCTTATGAAGCTATTAATACATCGCTTTATCCTTAACCGATGCCCTTCTATTAACCCCTTTTTACGCTATTTAGCCTTCGTTAAAGTAGTAATATCTTGTAGGGCATAGTCCTTAGCGATAAATAGGTCCTTTAGGCGGTCTAAATCGGCTAGGCGGTTGCGCCAATCGACCTTCAAAGCGCACCAGGCGAAGCAATCCAGTACTAGCTGGTCCGGAGCAGTTTGAGAGCTATCTAATCGAATATGCTCCTATAGAGGGCTCCGGCGGCCTTACTACTACAATATAAACGACGAGGAGTCGTAGCCGAAGAAGAACTGAGGCGTAACGGTGATATGCTAGCCTTAGAGACCTCCTATTAGTGCTAGTGGCCGCTCGTAGGCTAAATTAACCTCTCCTACACCACCTATTCGACGATAATCGTGCTTACGGCGGTACTCCTTTACCTCCCTCACGTTCCTCATTATTGCGAAGGTCCTAATCGACGGCCGATTAAGATTACCTGCGCTAGCCTAGATATCCTGGTTCTAGGCCACGATGACATCTAGATAAAGAGGATAATAGTGCTTAAGGGGGTCCGTTAGTGCTACGACAAAGCATAGCTTCGAATAGTTTAAATAGGAGCGATTACTACATACCTATCGCGAGCGCAGTTTAAACGACGAGTTACTTCGAGATGCCTATTTAGCGACAATCTGAGGCACCTCCTACAGTTAGCGGTTCGTGGCACTAGCACGACCTCGTTGCGAAGGCTCCGGAGCCTATGTAGGAGCCTATATAGGAGCCTATATAGGAGTCTATATAGGAGTCTATATAGGAGCATCTTAAATAGGCGTAGTAGCCTTAGTAGTAGTAGCCTCCGGAGCCTCCGGAGCCTATTTAATAACCTCGCAATGGATAGTAAGGCTAATAGCGATACCGCGATAGCTATCCTTCACTAAATCAACGAGAACCTCACTAATAAGGGCCTCCTAGTCGCTTCGTATCGTGCGCGGGCTCAAATCGGTGTAATACCTGTCCTTTAACCTATAGGCATACTAGTCTATTATAACCTCACTTCTCACGACTTCCTAATAGCCCTTGATTTGATCCTTCTACTAATCTATCGCAAATAGGAGGGCTAAATCGTGTTCTTAGCTATTAACCTACTACGTCTTCACGCTATTAATCGTGCGACCGCTACGGCTACTACCACCCTTTAGCCTCACTTCGAGTTTATACTTTAAGGCCCTAATAGGCTTCGGCTCCTACTCCTACTCCTACTCCTGCTCCGGTTAGTTATCGCTAATAAAGAGAGGGGATTGCGTACGAGGTAGTAACGAAGGCGGATAGGCGATTAGGGACGTCGTAAATAGAGGCGAGTATGGCGGTGTCGATAAGACTGCCTCAACGGGAGGCATCGTGCACGGCATCAACGTCGACGGCGGCTCTGGATTAGGAGGCGCAGGCGGCAATAAGGTGACCTTCCGCCTCTTCGCAGTAGGTACTGGCGTTGGCAATGCCTCCTGCGCCTCCTATAGCCTCTATAAGGGCCGTGAGGCTCGCTTAGCGCTGGACCTCATTGCAAATGGCCAACAACACCTTCAAATGCCTATACCACTGCTGGATTGACGACAGGGTCCTGTTTGGGGCGACGACGAGGTGATGCTATAGCTGGTTTCCACGTTTGTATGAGGATCCCCATACAAAGCTGGAAAGCCGGCTAAGCATTGACCACCTGCACCACACATTTTGCAGACGGTTATAGCGAAGTCCGCACCAGCACAGCGCGTGACGCCGCACAGACCTCCAACCAGAACCTGCAGACTTACATGAAAGACTTCGTGAATAAGCGAGTCGCGAGCCCGAAAGACGACCTTGTCAGCCATCTGGTCCAGGGCCCGTATAAGCAGGGCAAGCTTACCCTGGATGAGATTGTCAACCTAGCTTTCCTCGTGCTTGTCGCTGGCAATGCTGCACTCATCAACTCAATCGCCCTCGGGGTTGTTACCTTACATTTACACGCGGATCAGCGCGACGAGCTGAAGAAGGATCCAAAACTCGCTAAAGATGTCGTTATGGAGTTGACCCGCTACAACACAACGTCTGCCCTTAACAGCCGGCGTGCAGTCAACGAGGATGTTGAAATAGGTGGGCAGGTAAGCTCTTCCCTCCTTTTCAATCAAGGGAGCATCACCTGCTGACGTGAATTGCGACTTCAGACTATAAAGAAAGGCGACAAACTTATTTGTTCGGTCCAATCCGCGGATCGCGACGAAGAACATTTCACGAACCCGAATCAATTCGACATTCACCGTCAAATTGAGCCTGAGGATGTTCTTGGATTCGGTTGGGGGCCCCACCGTTGTCAGGGCGAGTGGTTGTCTCGGGCTGAGCTCGAAGAAGTCTTCGGTAGGCACATCCTTACCTTACGTATAAGATTTCATCCAGTTGATGGGTTCTACAGGTGTTCTCTATCAACGTCTTCCGGACTTGAAGCTCGCGAAACCCGCCGACGACCTGGAATACACGCCGGCTACACAGAACATGGGAATTACCGCCATGCCAGTCACGTGGTAATAGATTAACCGCTCCTGGGCTACCATAGCTGGTTCTCGTGTATTTTGAGATGGATATAGCCGTACCATTCGCTTTCAAAAAAAAGAAAAAAAAAAAAAAAAAAAAAGCTCGCGGTCGCTTTCTGGTTTCACACTTCACCTCTCATCTGACCGGATATGCATATAGAGCATAGAATTTATCCCGACCATCAAACGCTTCCCGCTACGATTGGCGGCCTGCGTTGCCAACTCTAGCAAAGTGGTATACTTTGTTTTAGGGTCTTGCTTCGCTTCCACAAGCACAGGCTAACATCAGGTTTCTACTCGCATCCCGTGTTACAGACGAAAAAAACTCCATTCCATCATCTCATATGCGGAACACTTGCCTCAGGCCGCCAGAGTGCAGAGCATGCAGCCAACCGAGCGTCGTGGTGACATATCAATCTCTGATTTCGTGCCTATTACTTTGTAACCGCCGAACGCTCTCGGTTCGGCGGTGGCCACATGTCGAGGCAAAGTGGCAGATTCGCGGGCTTTCCAAGGGGACCGTCTTAGACTATACAGTATAAGCCTCGGGCTCTAAATCCTGGAAATTGGATTTCGGATCCTAGTTGAAAACAGAGTGGTTAGCCTCAAGATGTTCGCCTTAGAATACTATAAGACGACGCTTTCTAGAGATACAGAGAAAGGTGAGATTAGGGAATCTTGGACGGAGTATAGGGCTGTCACCTGCCTATGAACGGGCTCGACGCTTCCCGGCCACACCTGGCGATCGCCTTCGCACGTGATCTTGAAGACCGTAGCTGCTGAATCCAGGTTTCCGGAGCATGAGAATACGGTTGTCGCCCGTCCATGCCTGGGAATCGCTTTCCCCCACAGTAACTCTTGCTCTAATCAATCAACCTTAGAGGTAATTGTGCTTTTATCCTAGCTTGCTCGTTGCTTCTCGTGATATGAGAGTAATCTGCTCATGTGAAGAGAGTGGTACCACAGAGCAAGGGGAAGATTAGGTACTGTAGAGACAGCAGTATCCTCTCCTCGCTTGGAAGCACAGATTATACCGGCGGACTCATGTCGCGTGTCAATTCGTTCTAGCAGCTCCTCTCATATCCCGTCTGCCCGCAGGGTGTAGGATATCCTATGAGATGCGAGCCATCAGATGTACATTCAGCGACGCTATCTCATAGTTCCTAGTAACTTAGCGTGCAAGGGCCGCTATCGGTTGGCTACGATCTAAGAACCTCAGAGGCGATCCACACTCGTACCTGCTCAGAACCGCGATGCTGTACCGCGGACAGGCTACTAGATTGCCGCTCGCATTAACCCTGCGGAGTCCGCTCTTGAGCCTAGGGGGGCAACTCAACATAGCGAATCCACGCCTTGCTCTAGCGCTCAGCCGGCTGCTTCCTCATCTGTTCCTATATCGTGAAACAGCAGGCTGTTTCTTCTATTTATTGACTCCCATTTCAACACGGCTCTCTAGCATCGCATAGACCACGACGACAGAAGACGTATAAGTAAGTCGGGCTCGTAGGTAATGTTGTAACATACCGGGCGATATTCGTGAGCAATATCGAAGCATAAAGCAGACTGTATAAAGTTACGATGACTTTGTCATCCTATACACTACTTGTCTCAGACGATGGGATCCAGGTTTGTCGACGCTGATTTAGGTTGACCAACATAAGGTGACTTTCTGATGCATCTCCAGTGCTTTACCACATCACAAGGTCTCAAATGGTTCTCTCTTGGTGAGCCGCTTCCGGGTTTCGAGACTTTGACCCATGCTCATGACTTCAGATTGGGATTTGACTTCAGATTGGGATTTGCGCATTATCAGCGCACATCTGCAGCACAATTTTCGGACCCGCAATTCCAAAATCGAGACCTTGGATTGTCTTCTCAAGCATCTGCTCTAAGTCTGAGTGCACCGAGATAAACGGAAGCTTTGGGTCTGCGTGAAGTCGGACATGTCGTTAAACTGGATGGATTAATAACATGGGTATTTTCTTCATCTTGTTCAGCCTGTGAAGAAATTTATATTATGATTCATCAGTCTTCCAGTGACTGCCTGTTTAATGAACGCCTTGGCCTCAATGATATTTAGGACATGAGACATCGTGGTAGCTGTCTGAGACTGTTTTTACACAACATTTACATGTGTACACAAGATCGATGTCGATCGCCGAAGGTTTATCTTTTGGGTCCTGCTACAATGTATGATCATACTCATGTCGGACATATGAGACCGGACCCTGCAGATATCATCAGTATGTGGATCGCAATACCATAGCGATTGAAAAAGACTTACATCGTACTGGTGCTTCCCCTTCATGTGGTAGTAAAGTATGCTAAACAAGATTACCACGCCGTAGATCAGGATGCCCCAATTCATGTCTGCCGCGTTTGGCGCTGGTGCAGCTGGGAAGAAAAGAAACAAGAACGCGACGCTCAGGAAACAGATGGCGATGATGTTGACGACGATTCCGATAGTCCTGGGAATCTCAAAGCGTGAAGCCGGAAATGGCTCGTTGCGGAGCTTGCGTGCGAGTACGGTGCTGATGACGACGAGGTACGAGGTGAACAGACCTGTTGCCGAGACAGACAGAATGATGTTGAAAGCGGTCTGCGAGCCGATAATAATCAGCGCCAGAATGCAGGTGTAAGCAAGCGTGACGTAAACGGAGTTCGTGGGAACGCCGTTGCGATTAACGCGGCTCAGGAACTCGTGGTAAGGGAGGCCTTTGTCGCGGGCAAAAGCGAAGACCTGGCGAGAGGAGCACGTCACTTGGTTGACGGCGCAGAAGAAGTACATGAACATCATGATTAGGATGAGAATGATCGTTGCAGCGCGAGAGCCGGTGATACGCAGGATCACGGCGACCCAAGGTTGGCCGCTGGGGTCGTTTAGATCCTCTTCGATGTTGCCGAGCGCGAACATGAAGGTGAGGGTCATGACGAAGCCGAGGACATCTGCGATTCATATCAGTACGTAGAAGCCGATTTGCCTGGTCAAAGGACTCACAGTTGATGATGGCAGCAGAAAACATGGCCCTCGGTAGGACATAGGAAGCATCCTTGAGCTCCTCGGCCAAATGGACAGCAGAATCAGCACCTAGATAGGTGGTGGTTGGCCCAACCATGCCGATTAAAGTGGCAAGACCCAGCGATCCCCAGCCATTATCGTCAGAGAATGTGGTTAAGGTTTGCTCGGCAGGTGCACGCGGTCCCATTACCCAGAAGATGATGAGGAACGCGAAAAAGCCAAAGATGTGGAGGACCACAGCAAGACCTTCGAGGACAGGCATCTTTCCTATGGCGTATGTGTTGAACAAGATGGCGCTTAAAACGTAAGCCATGGTGAGCAACGCGCCATGCCAGCCTTGAATGACAAAGTCTGGTGATCTGATCAGCATAAACGCAAGTTGCATCTGTCATGCAATCACTTACCAGACTTGCAGACAGAGATCAAGGCGAGTGTCTGCTGTGCGCCAACAAACGCAACCGTGGGCATAGCAGATTGCCATCCAAGGGCCACCAGCCAACCAACAGCATACGAGAGCTGCTTTTGGTATTTTGCAGGCGCAAACTCTGAAACCCAATGGTATTGACCTCCCGATGTTGGTGCCATGCTGGCCATTTCTGCCAATGAGAGCATGACATTGAACATGCCAAAAGTGACGATGAGAACAAGCCATATCGCTCCAGCAGTACCGCCGTTGGCCAGAGAGAAAATCGAAGTAACGATGGAAAATTCCCAGGTAAGACCGAGCACGATAACGTAGCCAACGATGCTGAAGAAGCGGAAACGGCGCTTGGAACGAAGTCAGCCAAAGAACTTGCTTCTCCAAACATTCGTCAACATACCACCAGCTCCTGAGCCCTGCCGAGTCGACGCATATCACGGTGGTCGCGTTTCTCTTCGTCAGCCTTGCTCCTGGAGTGCGCGCCATCGCTATCATCCTCGGGATGCGGCGGCGAGTCAATGTCGATGTCAAGCTTCTCCTGATGGTCTTTGGCGGGAATGGGTGACATGGTGGGTACAGCAGCTGCTTTACAGCGGCGGACTCGAAAAGGATGGACGAGAAACGAAAGGAACTGCTGTTTTACTCCAATTTGTGCAGCGGGAAACTTGAGAGATACAGACGAGAGACGAACTGGAGGTGCTTTTAGTTAGAAGCCACGAGGACAAATCGCCTTTAGGAAAGGGACACAGGCCCTGCCAACCCGATTGACGGCTTTCCCCTTCCGCCATAGTCGATAGTTGAGACGACGCAAATCGCTGAGGGGTAGTATTAGCACCATGCGCATAGTTTGCATGCCCCTACAGCCAAGCTTGCAAGACTGAGAAAACCAGACCTTCATAAATGAAGTACGTGATCTGCAGGCTGCGGCGTAGACGCCAAGTGGGCCTCGAAGGATGGCACCCTCGGCACCGAGCCGAACCCTATCATATGGTATCTCCACCAATGTCTTCCTCACCAGCAAAAAAACAAGCCTGAGACATTATTTACAGGAAGAGCGCCGAGGTATTCAGCTTGCAAGCAAGATAGCGCGCGAGACTACTGCCATGGAGCCTAGATGTCTTTCCTTGGTGGTGTGGCCATTGGTAGGAGGTATTAGCAGAGCCTTCTCGAGCGTGCCATGCCACGCTGTGGTAGACCGTAGACATCACTCCACCACGAGGCGAGATGCGGCTCGGCTGAAGGGTCTTGTGTCTGCAATCTCGGTTGGATTCATGCTACAGGGTGTATGGTATGCTCCTACATATCTCTGGCTTGCGCGTCCGAGGGCGATCTTTCTACCTCCAACACGGGCTCAAATTTTCCTGACATACGCGAGGTAGGACGCCTCAATCGTGCATTCGGCTTTTACCTCCTGCGGCAAATCTGCAGGTACTGTAGGTAGGGACTCGATTGTCGGCTAACCCTTTACGCCCCTACATCAATGGGGATTCATCGAGGCTGGGTTCGTTCTGTTTCTAATCACACATTTTGCAATTGGTACATGGCTCTGTATGTTTGCTATTAATGCGAGCATGGCTAATCGCGATTCTATGCTCACCAACCACCATGGCTTTGGCACGACTACACCTGTCGATCAGCGGCCGTGGCTGTGGACGTTTGGGATTCTGAGTCTGATTTACAGCGCATTAGCCTTGTGTGCGAGAATTACGAGCAAATGGGGATTGCTATGGTACGACGATGCCATTCTTGCGACATCATATGTAAGTCATTCTCGCCATGTGAATGACTGACCCTGACAATAACGCTAGGGCTTCGCATTGGTACACTATGGCTTGTTGTACAGATCTGTCTACGACGGCCTGGGAGCGGTAGCAGTCCACCTCACGAGCAATAGCTTGTACGACGCAGCACGAGTAAGAGTCTCCCCGTCTGTCTGGCTACAAATCCGCAAGAAGGTCACTGACATGCCGCTATAGTACTATTTTGTCTCACGAATTTTTCTGATAATCGCCCTCTGTCTCGCCAAGATATCCATCATCTCCTTTACACGCCGCATTTTCAGTGGTCAAATGTACGGGGAAAGATACATCTTTGGGGTCAGCTTCGCAATCACCGCTGTTTGGGGAATCACGGCTGTCCTGGCGAGCTCGATCGGATGCCATCCGCCGCAATCGCTTATCGCGACCGAGAACGCAGTATGCAGCGCAGATGTAAGTCCAGATTCATGTTGGGGGAGAGAACAGTAGCGAGCGCTCTCCGTCCACCTGCAAGAGCTGTTTGTGATGGACATATGTCGAACAATCCTCTACGGAGCCCTCGCCAGCATCTGTGGCTTCACGAAACGATTGAGTACCACGTCAGCCCTGCAGACAACGACTAATGTTCTTCTTCGCTTCATAGATGGCCCGCTGGAAAGCAATAACGGCATTCGACGTCTTCACCGAGATCCTCGTCCTCGCCTTGCCTGCATGGCTCGTCTCGCGCATTGGAGTCAAAGCGTCCAGCAAATGGGTTGTCGTCTTCGTCTTCAGCTTCCGCCTCATCGTCGCGGCCTTCAGTCTCGCAACGATGTTTATCTACTTCAAGTTCCTGCAGTCGGGCACGGCACGCGACAGCATTGGGCTGGTGCCGACAATCATATCGACCGAAGCCATGCTCTGCGCCAGTTTGATCACGGCGAGCATCCCGAGTTTGAGGAGCTTCTTGTGGGCATTCATGAGCCGGGGTGTTTTCACAATGTACGGTGTCGACACCACGGCTTCTCAGGGGGGTAGCCACGGTGTGAGTATACCCATGCATTCGATAGGTCAGAGCGAAACAGATGGGGACAATCACGATGTTCGGCTGCGGAATCGGGTCGAGTTACGACCGGAGTGCTTGGGGTACCGAGTTGATGTCAGGGCTGCTAGCATGGGGAAGAAAGCAAAGCACGCAGGAGATGAACGCAGCGTGAATAGCGATGGCAGCGAGCGGATGATCATACGCCGGCAAGTTGATTTCGATATGCATGAGGACTGAGTTGTTCTTGGCTATCAAGCATTTGGATATGGGCTGACTTCCCCCGTGAAATTTTAAAAGTGATCAAAGAGGTATCAAGGTGAAGACATTGTATGTTCTTGATCCCGAAGACCGTTTTTCAATCTCAAAATCTGGCTCCTGGCTCCTGAGCATCTAAAAGCCTGGGTGGTGTACAGTGATTCCATCTTAAGTGGCCATCCCCCCTTGTCCACGACGGCCCGCAACACGCAGCGGCAGGCGAGACGGCTTGATTCCCCGGGAACCGAGATCGCCAATGATGCATGCGAGCTAAGACTTGAAGGGAAGCTCACTTGCTCAAGCGCCAAGGTACCTGCACTCGCCTCTCCTGGAAGCATAGATGTGGTCAAGAGTCTAGATATTACGACCCCGTCTAGCCGATGAATGCGACGCCGCAGGCCTGCATGTGTCGCGTTAACGAAGCAGCATGAATAAGATCCGCCCTGCCTTTTGAAGCTATCTCGGTGATGCTACCTTCCAGGCTCATGGTGGCATACTCCATTGACTCTCCTTTGAGGAATTTAAGTCCGGTCAGAGATATGTCGCCATCGAAGACATCATGTAGTTGAGGCTCGTTATGGTCTGCCTCTTTGGGTCAGACTGCGTTCAGGACTTTCCGGACACTCGTTGAAGACTTTTTCGGACACCTTCTGATCGCCACGGTCCCTTGAGCTTCAACAGGAGGAGATCCTAGAGCATGGAATATCACAAAAATGACAAAAAGAAAAACAACATACAACAGGCGGGATTCCCAGATGGTCACCCACTCTAGTACTAGTCGCCCGGTTCAGTGCTTATGTATGGCAGAGCGGACGGGATGCCCAGTTTTCACTGACCTATGGTCGTATGTGGCTAGCAATGTCGCATTTGTCTTTATGAAGCGAACTGCTGAATGAGCGCGTCCATCAACGCACTTAGACAAGCTAGGATGACGTCTATCTCATGATCGTTCTACTTCCACGGCAATCACCACCACCCTCAACCCTCACGACTCCACAGGCCCAACGCGAACTTTCTGCCTCTCCAGCGACTCTTTCCACATCTCCTTCTTCTCCTCGACCTTCTTGGCCTTCTTCTTCTGCGCCGCCAGCCTCCCGAACCTCCCTCTGGCGCCATGCTTCAACTTGGTGATCTGATCCCCTGCCTTGCCCTTCGTCACGGATTCCACCGTCAACTTCTCGTCGTCCCCGCGGAACTGATTCAGCATGTCGACCTGCGCCTGCGTGGCCGGGCGTCGGCGCCAGCCGGCGTTCTTGTTGACGATCTCGAAGGGGAATTTCTCTTTCGCCAGCGTGTCTGCCGCAGAAACAGCGCCTTCGAACGTGGGTGACGTGGCGATGGTGCGAGGGCGCGCGTACGGCGATTTCGAGCCAGTGCCGCCTGGCAGGCGCTGGGTGAAAATCACTTCCAGGTCTTCGTCGTTGCGCTTTATGGTGAGGATGGAGCCGTTCGTGCTGGTGAGGACGTAGCGGTCTTCGTCGATTTGAACCCAGGCGAAGGGAGAGATGGCGCGGATGTGTCGCTCGCCGGACGTGTCTTCGATCAGATCGTTGACGTTGTCGTAGTCTGTGAAAGTGATATTGCCAGTGAGCTTTCGACTTTGGTTGTTGTGGAGCTGGGGAGATGCTGCCATTGCTTGGGCTTCGCGCTCTTGTTCGGTGGCCCTGCGTTCTTTGAGTACTTCCATTGATGATGTGTCGGCGTCTCTGACTAGTTCGTAAGGATCCAGACCAAACAGTGTGGGAGTGGTGACAATTCCTGTCTCCAGCGAAGCGACCATGTCAATGACATGGCAATTCCCCTTCCCCTCGTGTTTTCTCAGCCCACGCCCAATCATCTGAACGAGTAGATTTCTGGACTTGGTAGGTCTTGCCAGTAATACACAGTCGATGTTTGGAATGTCCGTTCCCTCTGTGAAGATGCCGCAATTGAGCAGCACAGGAAACTCGCCTGATTTGAACGCTTCAAGCCGTTCTTGGCGAAGTTGGCGATGTGTATCACTTGTGACAAAGCGGGCATCAATGCCATGCTGACGGAAGGCCGCTGTTAAGCTCGCGACGTGCGCAAGATCAACGCAGAAACCGATGGTAGACTTGCGGTCTGCCGCTCTGCTGAGCCAGGCGCGTACAGTGAGCGCGTTGATTTCATCGTTGTTCACTGCTTTTGACAAGGAACTCGTCTGAAAGTCTCCGCCGGATGTTTTGACGCGAGATAGGTCAGCGCCAGAGTGTACAGTGGTGAATATGACATCAGACAGCCACTTCTCGTCGATCATATCAACATAGTCCCTGGTAGAATGTCAGTAAGCGTGAAAGATCCATTCGTGGAGCAGTACACTGACTTGTGGTACACAATGTGGTCAATAGCCGTCCCGAGACTCAGCCCATCCGCCCTCGAGAACGTAGCACTGACGCCCACGAGCGCAGTGTGCGTCTTCGCGTCCTTTTCCAGCAGATTGAAATGCTTCAAGACGTTAAGATACGTCGGCGCGGCGATGTGGTGCGCCTCATCAACCAAAATGAGCTTAAACCTTCTGGGGTCGTACTTCGGTAGTCGCTCTCCGGATGTGATGCTCTGCACACTCGCCACGGTAATCTCAGCCGTCCCAGTAGCGTGCTGCTCTGCCATCTCGACATCTACGCTTTTGGTCGGGTATAGTTGCTTGATATGCCTGGAAGCCTGCTCGACGAGCTCGCGACGGTGAGCGAGCACCAGGGTTTGCGTGGCATCTGTTGTCGGAGATGGCACGCGATCGATGAGATGGCTGAAGATGACGGTTTTGCCACTGCCAGTCGCTAGCGAGAGGCCAAGACGGCGAGAGCCTTGAGCGAGATTCGTCAAGACGGACGAGATGGATTCCTCTTGATAGGGACGGAGTTGGATTCCATCTTTGTGGCAGCGTCCTGATGTAGTGAAGTTGTGGACATTGGTTCGCACGAAGGGAGAGTATGGAGGAAGCCTCTTTACGGGAGTGGCGATTCCCCGTACCGCTATGGCAGCCAGGCTACATGTAGCTCTCTTTTCTGAAATGAGCGTGGGACGCATGTAGCGTCGGCGATGATGGTTCTTTGATGTGGTGTTGATGTGGATCGTGTCGTGTGTGCATGGCAGTTTGGCTGGCGTTGGGTCTCGAGGTGGAGAGACGTTTGGACCAGCTCGGCATCAGCAGTTCTCGTCTGATCGTCGTGGGAGTCCTCTTGAACACAACATAAACATAAATTGTAGTAAGGGGAGCAGATTCGATTGAAGTTGCATGTATGCTTCAAATGAGTTCCACAAGGGATTTGTTTGGAGAGAGCAACAGCCCTTGCCATTCTGGTAGCACATTCATTCAAGGCAATGCCTTTAGCGTAGAGAACGCAAGCAGACTGGCATTCTCGCAAAAATCGAGCAAGGACTATTCTTTGGTTAGAGCAAACAACGAGTTCAATGTAGAACAAAATAATTCGATCTTGACGCTCGTTCGTACTCCGTCTTCTAACCAATCTACAATCGATTGTCCGAAGGAATGAATTGTTGTTCGGCACGTTCTGTTCGGCTGGCGGGATGGAGAGATGACGACAAGTCGCGAATCCAGTCCGCGAAGTGAACAGAGAGCTTCACATGCAGCTCTTTTTTACATGTGCATTACACTCGCTCCCACACCCACAATGGCATCAGCAAGATCATTCGCGCTCTCAGCTCTCAGGAGCAACATCTCCCGCCAAAGCCGCGGTGCGATCGCGCAAAGACAATTCCCTCACGGCCTCGCGAAAGCGCAGCCGATCCAGCGAGCTCTCCGACCCGCCTTCGTGCCAGTGCGATGGCACTCAGCCCCATCAGGAAGATCCAAGGACTATGATTTCAGCGCGATCAGAGAGCTCAGCAGCTCGCCCTCCCCGGAGCGCTTACTGATCGGTAAGCAACACCATCCACGCACTCAAAAACCCACCCACCACCCAGCCCATACTAACACACAACGCGCAACAGACGTCCGCGAGCCCTCCGAGTACGAAGCCGGCTTCATCCCCGGTGCGATCAACATCCCCGTCAAATCGCAGCCGGACGCCATGTTCCTGCCGGCCGACGAGTTCGAGGACCGCTTCGGCTTCAGCAAGCCGGCCATGGATAAGGAGCTGGTGTTCTACTGCAAGGCGGGGGTGAGGAGCTCGGCCGCGGCGCAGTTGGCGAAGCAGGTCGGTTATACGAATGTTGCGGAGTATAGGGGCAGTTGGATGGATTGGGAGAAGAATGGTGGGGAGGCTGGGAAGCCTTGAGGGGTGAGGGATGAGTTGGATGGAGGGTTGGATATTGTATATTTTGTTATTTGCCTGGTGAGGTAGTCTATTGCTGTCATTTCGCAAAGGACCTTGCGGGGACTATCTACCAAACACCCATAGGTACATGGACTTTGCAAACCTTGCAATTTGGCATGTCTCCTTCCTCGTCGTCTTCAATCCGAATACCTTTTAGAGCCTTGTGAAGATCCCAGCGCGCATATAAAAGACCTCGAACAAGAGCCGAGATGCCTATTTCCCCCATCCTGAGCGCCCTTTCATCCCTCCCAGGAAAGAAAGGATAGCATATGGTGCCTTCCATTGTGATTGTTGATGAACGCTTGACATGAACCGCAAGCAAGTCGAAAGCAGAGGAAAAGAAGAGGCGCGGGAGTGAGAACGAACACGAGTAAAACGAAACCACGACATCCAAAACTCGAAAACAGATGTTGTGCCTAGTATACATGGTATCAAACTATCAAACCACGAGTAAAGAAAGAAAGAAGAAAAGGGCGGGGAAGAAGGAACAAAAAGTCTCTATCTATTAACGTGAAAACCAGATCTCCCTCCTCTTGCTTGCCCATGGGTATAGACCAGGAATAACCTTTCCCTTCTCATCTCCAGATCCAAATAGAAAGGGTGTCGTTCGATCGTGTAATGATGATAAAAAAGTAATGAAGAACATGAAAGAGAAAAGGAAGAAGGAAGAAGGAAGAAGAGGTAAGAAAATGGATGAAGAATAATTAGATCGAAACGATGAGCACGTCTCTGGGAATCAGAACAAGAAGAGGGTATGAAGAAGTCCAAGGTTATCCTCATCATCAAAAATCATCAGTGCCCAACCTCAATCCCCAGTCCCTCCCCAGTCCGCGAGCCGGGCAATGGGCTGGCCGCACGGCTGCTTCCACTGATACCACCAACGACCGCTCCAGTAGGAGGTGGCGGCAGAGGAGCCGAAGGCGGCGGAGCAGGAGGGCCCAAGCCCACGACTGGAATTCCAAAATCGAGAGCCGGCAGCGAAGTGCGCGGTTTCGCTCTCGAGCCGTGGGGAAGCGTTGGCTGGGCGAAAGAATTGCCGGACGATTGAAGAGGGGCGGTGCGGGAGGGTTTGAGGGAGCGGATGGGAGGGGTGAAAGAGCGGGTTGCTGGTTTGGGTCCATTCATTGGTGAGGCGCTCGCTGGTGACGATTGTTGTGATTCTTGTCCCGGCTGCTGTTGTTTGATGTGCCTGTTGGAGAGGAAGGGAGCGGGACTCGTGCGGATTTGGATGCTGATGGGTCGCTTGAGGTGGGAACGGGTCGCGTCCGGGTGTTGGGGGACGATGGATATGGAGGGCGGGCGGCCGGGAATGGTGTCGGCGTGGCCTGGGGGAGGGTTTGGCTGGGCGGGTGGGAAGATGGATAGGCGTTTGGGGCCTGATGGTTGGCGGCTTGGTGCTTGGTCTTGCGTGCCGGGTGGGTTGTGTGGGATGTTGTCTTCTTGTGAGGCTGTTGGAGCCATTGTTGGCCGCTCTGCTTGCGGAGCGATGTGAGCCTCGAGAGTGTGGATGCGAGGCGGTGAAGATTCTTCTGTCGCGTTTGCATGCCTGCTGCTTCGCCATGAACCAGAGCCAGGAGAGCCAGATGGGTTGATCTTCAGTGGTAGGCTGAATGGCTGTGAAGTGTGGCGCCTGGATGTCCTGGGCGTTGTGCCATCGCCTCGCAAGACGGGAGCCGAACTCATGCGCTGCATCTGTCTGTCGGTTGTCGGCGGCTGAATTGACGAGGTTCGCCTGCTAGTCGATAGCTTCGTGGTCCAATGTGAAGTAGCAGGGAGATCGCCTACGAAAGATGTCGGGCGTTCGCCATCTTCCTTTATGGGTGGAGGTGCGGCAATCTTCGAGCTGGGTTTTGTGCCTCCTCCAGAGAGTAAAGGCATGCTTTGCCGCGAGTTAAGCACTTTGCCTCGGGGTACAATGGGTGGCAATGCTGTAAGCGACGCGGAATTGTGGCCAACAACGGGCGACTCGTCACCGTTGCCTGCCTCCTTGTTCGTGGGAGATGGTAACTTCGCTTGCAGTGTCGTATCGATGGTTGGAGGTGGTGGCGGCATGAGCATTGGTGGTGGCATCGGCATGGCAGATCTACGTTTGGCCGATCCATACGAAGAGAGGTTTCGGTAGGGACCTCGCGATCCGTACCCTTCACTAGCGTTCTCTAGGCTTTGCTTGTTGGGTGCGTGTTCGCTGGTCAATGAATTTGTTCGCGATGTCCAACCGGTTACGTTGGTGTTCGTTGACATGCGCACGCTGTTCCGTAGGCTGTTGAGACGCAGATGATCGACTGATGGTGCAACAGAAGAATTCTGTGACTGCGCATCCGAAGTCCTGCGACCATGTACTGAACCCGGTTTTGTGTACGAGGCACCTGCGACAAGTTTTTCTGCAAAGGCTTCGTCGTCTTCAAGTTGTACTGATCCCGGTTTCGTGTACGATGCGCCCGCGACGAGTTTCTCTGCAAATGCCTCGTCCTCTTCAAGGCTGTGGTCCGATTTCACAGGAGACACAGACGTTGGCTCGCCTACGAGGGGTGATTCCATTTGCGAAAATGAAGGTTCGCGCGATTCTGCGAAAGAGTGCTGTGTCGTCTCAGGGTTCCTCTTAATGCGATATCGCTGCATCGGCGCTGGGTTGCTCTGGCCCTCGGGCTGTTGGTTGGTTTCCGATTCTCTACGCTGATGCGCCACTTCTTGGAGAAGGTGATTGTTCGGAGAGCCACCCTGTTCCTCAATCTGCTGACGCACTGCCTCAAGCCACAAATCGAGTTCGTCGCCGTCAGGCAAAACAAGCAAAACGTTCGAAATGCAACTTTTGGCCGCTGAACTCTTGACACCCACTCTTGACAACAGCGAGCCAGTTGGAGGGACAGGCAGCCCCTGACCATCCACCGCTTGCGAAATTTGGGCGACATATTGCTTGCCGCTGATGAGATCACTTGCGAAGGCAGCTGAATCCTCGCCAATTGGGAGCACCTTCTCCGGCAATCGTCCACTAGGCCCATATTCTGCATATTGCAAAAGGTGCCCGGTCGTCATCAGGACAAGGATCTTACGTTCCAGTTCGACGTGTGTGACATGTGCTGATCCTGAATTCTTGGTACCGAATCTTCCGCGCTTCAACATGTCCCCACTTCGTCCTGTGTCCGTACTCGCTCTTGGTGCACTCTCCTGCTGCAGATGCAGCGCTCCCGCTTTCTTACTTCTTGACTTTGACAGAATGGTCTCCGGCGAAGCTGTAGTGACTTCGACCAGACCGTGTTTCGTTGAACGGGCGAAAGCTTGAAAGAGAGGAGGCGGATTCCACTGGCTCATCTTCTGATCTTGTGACGGGCGACGTGTTTGACGAGGCTTTTTCGTTGGTCCAGAACCAGTTGTCTTGTGAGTTCGAAATGACATCGAGCTCCCAGACCGCGGAATTTCCGGTCGGGGCAAACCATCGTTAAGATCTGCCGTGGATATGTTGCTATCACGCTGCAGCGGCGTATCAAGACCAGATTCGGCATAGCCGCGTAATTTCTGCACCTTAGGCCTGCTGAAAAGGCTGAAGAGAGACATGTTGGGTTTACGAGGCGGGCCCTGGATGGGCTGGTTGTTTGGATCGTTTATGGGAGGCAAAGGCTTCCCATCATAGCTTCCTACTGGCGCATGATGTCTTGTATGAATCTCAGGCAGCCTCTTGTCTTCCCAAGAATATCCGGTCCCTGCCCGTAAAGGTGGCAAAGGCTTGTCGTAAGCTGGAACTCCGGAACCGATGGATGGCGGTCGGTCGCCGCGACCCATGAATCTTGGAGGTTGCGGAACACGATCGGAGAGAGAATGCTTAACCAGAAAGTGAGATCCGCGTTTCCGTTGAGTGGCGTGTCAAGAATGGTCCAGCTTCGTGTATGCTGCGGTTTCACGGTGGCTGTGGCTTGCTCAAACTGAGTGAGCGCCAGTGCCGAAAGAGTCGAGGGTAAGAGTTGGGAGTGAAGCACAACAGAATCCCATTCCACAACGTCCTTTGTCGTCTTGGGAGTGCGTTTTGGTGAGAGCTGAGGTCAGAGTTGCAGTATACATGAACGACAAAGAGGCTACGGGAGGTGGTTCTAACTAATGACTGCGCTAAGGAAAAGTCTCCTCGCTGCAGAAGCGACCAAAGGTGAAACGTCCACTAGACGAGTCTTGCTAGACCAGATGCGTCGATGGCAAACTCCAGATCTTGGGATCCCACTATGGCTTGGGTTGAGATGGCGCTCCACCGGATGGGGTGGCCGGGGTAGGGTCGTACGGTCGTATTGGACGATTATTGCATGGAGGGTTAGTAAGCCCTGGGAAGGACGAAGGTGTGCGATAGATGACTGAGGGGCGATTTATGGATAGAGAGGAAAACCCGAGAGGAACGTGCATCATCACATGAGTAGCAGTCTACAATAATCACCTTTCTAGCGTGCTGCAGCATTGTGCAACCCACCCCTCGGCCTGCGAGTCCAGCTGGAAAGGGTGTTGTGTGAGGGACTTTGACGGATGGCGGCGGACGGTGGACAGGGCGAGTGGAATCCTTCTGAGCGCGGCAGGGTCGAAAAGGCGAGACCAAGCGTTTGTAGTGCGGACTGACACGATTGATAGATCGCAGAGGGTGTGGTCCGGCACAAGCGATGCTCGAGCGAGCCATCAGCGAGTTCACTTTCAGGGGCTGGAGGTGAAGCTGAGAATCCCTGCTGGCTGTGCGCCTTCTAGCTTCCGCGACGTTTCGGGAGGACTTTAGTTGCCGGTTCGGCATGTGTCTCCGTGAGGGTATTGTTCCAAGTTGACGAGGCATGTCAAGTTCCAGGCGAGTGCATCTGGATATTCGTAGGTGCAATATATGCTATAGGTCAAGTATAAGGTTTCCCATCGATCGAACTGCAGTTCTCCAGCCAGCGACGTGCATATCGCTAGCCAGGCGATGCCTCCAAACGCGAATCTCAGACGGTGACATGTTGGAACGGGCCTTTTACATGTAGCCGTCTGCTCCTCCGGGATGCTAGCGTCGCCATAGTTCGCGAGGAAGCGTAAATCCGTGATGAGCATGTGGGTGGGTGCATAAATCTTTCCCGCAGTAGCATTCACTGTGGAGGGAGGTTCGCAGCAAGGCCCAAACACAGCAACAAACGGAGAGTCATGCCCTCTAAGGTAATTGCACTTCTTTTGTGACTGTCAATAATGGACGCTATGCTGCAGCCTTGTCAACGAGCCGCCCTGACAACAAGAACCGAGGCAGGTCCGGTCGCTGTCGTTTGCAGTACATTGCTGTTATACGCGGCGTGGTGCATATATCACAGACAACAGTAATGTGCAAGCCTCATGCTTCTTTATCTGACAGCCTGCCGCCGGCCCAGGAGGACATGTAGTGGCGCGTGGCCCAGATACTCGTGACGAGATATCTTTGCATTGCATCGCATTGCGTTGCATTTCCAATGTGCGGTGGCGACATGTCGCTCAAGTACGGTACGGTATCGTGACAAGACATAGGGCGGCGCCGACCGAGTGAGGGGCAACCTCACTTCTTCCCTCTTACCTTTCTTGCCCTCCAAACGGGCGAGCTCGGAAGACGACGTCAAAGGCAGGTGAATGATTCTTTGTTTGCTCGCCCTCTTATATCGTGCCACCTCGATTCCCTACCTACTCACAAGCCCACAATCACATCCATCCACTCTCTGACCTGATCACGCCGACACCATGTCGCCTGACATCAACACCATGCCTGCAGCATCACGCCCTCCGAACTCTCCGCTGGCCTCGTCAAGGCGTCCGCGACGCATGTCGCTCTCGACGACCGACCACACAGCCCATCCCGGCCCGCCGTCACCTCGATCGCCTTCTTTGTCATCACTCCAAGCGGCTGCAACAATCAACGCCGGCTTGCACCGCTCGCCTGGGTCTCCCTCACCCGTCGGCAACAGCCTGGAGCGACGCAGATCGAGCCTAATGAACAACATCTCCCTCAACGACCCTGCGATCCCCGCGCCGGGCGAAATGCAAACACACAACAATGGCAGTCCTCGCGCGGGCAGGCGATCGAGCTTCATCAGCGGCAACACTGCAGATCCTCATCATCACCGCCAACCTAGCTTGGGCGAACTGCACCAGGAACTCGAAGCCGAAACCGAAGGCCAAGTCAACCGCCTGCTACACATGATCCGCCTTCAGCAAGACCAGCTCGCCGCCCTGCAAGGCCGCCAGACCGACTCGTCCGCCATATCGCCCACTTCCGAGCTCCCCACTCCTCCCACAACCACCACCACAACCACAACCGCCACCTCATCGCGACCCAGCAGCGCCCACCCCGCCTCGCGCTCCCCCTCCTTCTCCAGCGCCGCTCCCCAACCATCCCTCCCCCACGGCCACGGCGTCTTCAACCGCCCGCACTCCCTCTCGCGTCAAAATTCCGGCGCGCGCGCGTCCAACACCGGCTCGACGAACAGCCACGCCGCATCCCCTGCTCTCCGCCCTTCATCCAGCAGCAACCTGGGCCCTCTGACGGAAGACTTCCTGCTCGGCGGGACGACTCGCGACGATGCCACTTTCTACCAAGCCGAGACGCAGATGTTGACGCGCGAGAATCAGATGCTCAAGTTTCGGATTCGCGAGTTGGGTGAGTTCACTTGTGCTTGTCGCCAAATTTGGAATGAAAAACATGGCTAATTTGTAATTTTCTGAGTAGAACGGCAAATCGCAGACTCGAGCGCCCCGTCGAGTGGCAATGGCCTACAGAATCACCACGCCTTGCGTGCGGCTTCGCCTTTGGCTGACTCTTTGCTTCCGGCGACTGGTGAAGCGACTTCGAAAGCTGGTGCTTGAGCGGCCGAGATCCCCTACTCCCTTTTCCTTTTCTTGTAATTCATATCATGATTTTCTTTTTCCCTTGGGCACACTTCCCGGTCGACTTTGGGGCTGGCGCATGAGGTTCTTTTCAAGCCGCTGCTTTCGATCACAGAAGAGGGTATGGCTGGCTGGCGGGCGCGGTACATGAGACTGTTGGTAGAAGGAGATGACGATGATGAAGTGTACGATTGTCAACGATTCTGTCTTCCTCGCTGTACTACATATTTCATAATTACAATCTGGATGCAAATGCAAGAACGCGGTTGCTGAAAAGCATTCATCTCAATGACACAGCATCCTACAAATCACCCTTCCCACCCAACACTTGCTGCTGCTCTCCCGGGACCACAAAAGCTTCTTCCTCCTCAATCCCACCCTTCCTCTCCGGCCCGAAATACTCCCCAAAAGCCCTCTTCAAATCGCCCTTGTCAAGCTGCATATGCTCGCCCTTAACCTTTTCAAAAACCAACCCCCCTTTGCCATCCAACTGCCTCAAACCCAACCAATCCCGCTTATAAACCTCCCTCTCCCGCAAAGGCGTGACCTCCCCACTCGTCTCATTAACCTCCGCAAACCACCCACTCTCCTTCGGCACAACAGTCTTATCGTCCTCAAAAACGACCATGACGAATTTCTCCAACGCCGCCATCCGCTTCTTATAAACCTCGTTCTTGCCCTCCCTCTCGTTATTAATATCCGCCAAAAAATGGCTATGCTCCAGGTATTCTTCCGTCGGCAGACCAGTCGTCTTGTTGACTTCGCGATAGTACTGCGCGGGCACGACGCGGTTCTGCACGTAGTCCGTCCACGCGTTGCCGCCCACGATCGCCACGGCGCCTTTGCAGAGCAAATCCCACGTGCCGCAGCGCTGGAATTGCGCGATGCCGTTGTGCTGGCTGCCGAAAGTGAGGAGGGAGCGGACGCGCAAGGCAGGGCAGCGCTCGATCAGACCGCGGAGGAACTGCCCGCCTTGCGAGAAGCCCAGGGCGTCGGCGCGGATGTGGCCTGAGGGAGAGGTGAGGTTGGGGTTGTTGGACAGCGAGGTGCAGATTTCGGCGCTTTGCGCAGAGATGTTGCCGAAGAAGGTGCCGGTTTGGTCGTCGCTGCCGGACTCCGCGACGCGGATGTAGTGCACTTCGGTGCCGGGGTGGACTTGCGCGGCGAGCTCGCCGACGGTGTGGAGGCCTTCGGCGTCGAAACGGTCACCGAGGCCGTGCCATATTAGGAGGGGGAGGGGTTTGTCGGTGGCGGAAGAGGAGGAGGGTGGTGGTGATGTTGGGTGGGCGGAGGCGAGTGGGAGGAGGGCGAGGAGGTTGATGGGGCGCATCGTCTGTGACGAACATGCGACTGCAAGCCTTGGTAGTATTTATTAGAAGCAGATGCTTTGTGTGGCAAGAGACGGGTTACACGCCCAGAAGCAACGTGGAATGATGTTTCGATGTATGATTGACAAGCACGGAGGAAGCATGGGTGCCCAGCAGCTGCCTCGGCTCGAGCTTTGGCTGTAAGCATCATTGATGATAACATATATGTACGCCAGCAAGTCACCACCACCCTACATATATTCGTCAGAACTCCATCGCTACGACGAGTTGAACAGACGCCTCCAAGAATCGACACAAATCATAAAAAGGGGCTCCCATCAATGCAAGCCAAAATGATTTTATCCGTCCCACGCGGCCGCGTCAAACATTAAAAACAGCATTTGATCACACAAGGTACATGTAATAAGTAGTCGAGGCCTTGAAATCGCCAATCCAAATCCAATCCCACGAATAAAAAAATCCCCCAATCCACATGAAGTAGGGTAGAATCTGTAAGATACTCTACATATACTTAGGGCGATGGGTAGGTGAATATTCGCGGGTGAGTGATCCAACAAACAAGCAGAGATAGTTCCATCTCTTTCATCCAAAGCAACGAACGAAACGAGAGGCATTCAATAGGCCAATGCCCAATGCCGCTAACGGGTGACCTCGGGTACACCTCGGGTACGGCCGCTGCACCTTCTGGTGGCGCACTCCTCCCTCCCCCACTCCATGCTAAAGAGTGCGGGGTAAATGACGTCGATTCCAACAGTTTTCTTGAGATTTGTTTACCACGAACCGCGCACAAATATCCCCATCCATCCCAAGTCGCGTGAGGTTTTCTTTCTTTGAATTTGAATTTGAAGTCTTTCCTAAAATCTCTCTCTCTATCTACTCCTCCTTTTCCCTATCCTTACCCGTATTCCATTTTCCTTCGAACCCATGATATCTCCCTTCCCGTAACGTTTCATTCGTTTTTCCTCCTATGAAAACCAAAAAGCAAAAGCAAAAAAAGTGCGCACGCGATCGATGGCACGGCCTCACTCAAACCCCTAAACCCGCTCTTCGCAAGCCGCTCATGAAAGCGATGCGATGCGATGGTCCGATATCCCGTAGCCTCTACCGTCTCAGTCCACGGAGACGCGCGCGTTTCGAAAGGGTATCTTCTCGCCCGGGCCATTTAAAACCAACCCAAACCTAAGCCGCCATGCAAGAAGTGAAGAAAAGAAAAGAGGAAGGGAAGAACGCGCGCAGAAACGACTAAAAACAGAAACAGAACGATGGGGTCGGGTCGCGTGATCTTTTTTACAGGGAAGGACGGTATGCGTGATTACACGCGTGGTTTCTTCCAGTAGTATTGCTGTGAAGGAAAAGGAGAGCGTCAGTTTGGGATCATTACAGGCGGGATGGACAGAAGGTCAGACTCACCTTGTGCTGCTTGCGAGCAGCGCGCATGCCAGTCTTGCCCAGACTCTGGGTCACAGTATCGCGACGCATGTCGTCCGTGTCATTCTCGGGCATGTAGTAAAACTCGCTCTCGAGCAATTTGCCGGCGGCGTCTTTGCCTTCACGCTTGATTTCGCCGACGCATGGGACGCCGTCGATGATGGTCTTGAGGATGGCGGTGGTGATGACGGGTTTGTTGTCGGATGAAGAGCCGGTCTTCTTGGTCTTGGCGCCGCGCATGTCGGCGGGGAGGTTGCTGTGGATGATGGAGAGGGGGAGTGAGTGGATGCGGGAGTAGGCCAATTGGTTGATGACGTGGTTGCGGATGGGGTCGAGGTCGACTTGCGGCATTGGTGCTGGTGCGGGTGCTTGCTTGGTTTTCGCAGGTGAGTTGAGTGCTGAACCCAATGGCTTACGTGCGAGACCTGGAGACACCGACTTGAAGGATTCGAACTTGGACAGAAGGTTGTCGCCGAAAGGGCCAAAAGAGTGAACGATCGGGTCATTCTCTTCGTCGTTCTCGTCGTTCTCATCATCGTTCTCGGACACATCTTCGTTATCAGGTGCTTGGGTAGCGTGTGGCTTTGGGGTCGCTTCGTCGGTCACTTGGAGGATAGTCTGGTCTGGGTCACTGCTAGGGACTGGTGTGTCGTATTCGTGAGCAGCGTCCTCATCGGAGGAGTGGTCTTCGTAAACTCTGACGGGACTCTTGGAGTCTTCGGCGCGGAAGGTCTCTTCGAAAGTGTTGGCCGCATCGTTTGGTGTCGGCGAGCCTGGTGTGTATTGACGTGAAGAAGGCAGCATCGGAGGCGGGCTGGACGCAAGGTCGACTGCATCGTCACTGCGGTGACGCTTGGTCGGTGATCCACCCATCCACGAAGGCTTGGAATGGGTGGAAACGGGATCCGAGGCCTCCTTGGGCCACGCGAGCATGATACGCGTGCTCTGCACGTCAACGATGATTTGTGCTTGCGGCTTGTCCGACATGAAACATTCGCCCTTTGCCAGATCCACGATCTGCCCGCGGCAATGCACCGTTGCACCGTTCCATCCCAAGCATTCGACTTCTACCTTGCCAGCAGGGCACAAAGAGTCGGGAGCAGAACAGGAAGCGCGTACATGGACGCGTGATACGTGACGGTTGCCGGGAAGCTGGTAATCTGAGGAGTTGCTGGAGCGGCCCATGAGGACGGGCTCGCCATTGTAGGGGATATGGAGGGTTGGCACGTCGCCCAATGGAGCGCGTTCGGAAAGAGTGGAGACAGTCCTCTGGAGACCAGGACGCGTCTGACGCGCGGGTGATGAGGATTGGAGGATGCCGGTGGAAGAGGTGGGAATCGGTGTAGGGTAGAACTTTCTTGCTTCAACAAGGTCGTCGAACTTGCGTTTGGCCGGGCGTGGGAGGCCGGGTGAGGAGGAGAGAGGTTCGAACGCGGGCAGCAGGGACGGGCGACGCGAAGGTGCATCTGCGGCTTCTGTAGACTTGACCACAGGCCTGCCTCTGAATGGTGAGCCTTCCATGGTGATTGTGGGCGTCAGAGACGCGAAGAGAAATGCCAGGTGCCGCGTAAAGTGGTTGAAGTGGTTGCTATGTGCAGCAAGACGCGGCTAAGCACCTCTGGCGGGCGGGACTTGATATCCTGCTTTCGTGATGCGTACAGGCAGCTCTGGTGAAGTGTATTAGTAGGCAATGGACATGACCGGACGCGGTGAGAGGCGGACGATTGGCCGGGCAAGGGAGGAGGTCGTAGGATGGAGACCTTGGGGAGTGGTAGTAAAAGCGTGCAGTGTGTGCAGTGCGTTCCAACTCGCGTGTGTTAGATGGCGCGCAGAGCATAGACCAGCGCAACTGACTTGTGGGAGATCCCGCCCTCTGCATGCCCGCCCTACTGTCTCTGTTGGGCCACTCTTCACAACAGTTTTTTTCTTTGATTACCTTTCTTGCCAACACAGATGGCCGTAGTCTATTATATATTGAGCAATTGCTGACTGGCTGCATCTTATTCCCTTCTCTTTCCATAATCAATGGCTCGAGTCGAGCAGGTCAAAAGTTCAAGAACCCCACTTAAACGCGTCTCTTGCTTGGTGAGAGCAGCGGATTTTTGATGTCATGCTCACCTCGCGCGTCTCGAGATGGCTGGCACCACTGAGAACAGTCCACCGGTTGCCGGCGGCGACGCTGGACATCTGACTGATGACTGATGACCGTCCTCTAGGCATCAATATAATGGACGAACATTCGTCCTGCACGGCGACGGACGAAACTACGCTCTTTCATGTATTAAATCCGATAGAAGCGCTTAAACACATGCTGCGTGCATAAAATCGCCCGATGCCGAGGATCCCCTGATCCAGTGATGTATGTTTGTGACACCTGAGTGGTATCCCTTTTTAGGAATGCAGCTGTAGCTGTACTGTGTGCTGTTGAGCTCGTGCGAGGTGAGATATTCAAGTGTTTGCCTGCATGGGTCGTTGTAATCGTCTCACCACTATATAAACCCTTGACGCATTCCCCTCTTGCCATGTGAAAAGTGTGTTTCGTCCTTCATCATTCAATTCTCCGCTGCTTCATCACAACAACAACAACAACAACAACAACAACAACAACAACAACAACAACAACCCTTCCCTCACAAACAACCTTCAACCTCTCAATCCATCGCAATGTCTGCATACTGGGACGCCTTCCGCCAATGCTTCTTCATCCCCAAGCCAACTCTCACTGAGAAGACCCTTCCGAACCAATCCGGTCGTGTCTTCATCGTCACTGGAGGCTACGCAGGTGAGTTGTCGTGCTCCAAGCCAGCTGATTGCCATCGCGCAACGCCACTTGCCACCACCAGCAATACTAACAACAAGTCCAGGCGTTGGAAAAGAGCTTTGCAACATCCTCTACCAGCACAATGGTACCGTCTACCTAGCCGGTCGCTCCCAAGGCAAAGCCGACACCGCCATTGAAGAGATCAAGAAGAACCACCCTAGCTCCGATGGCCGCCTTGAGTTCTTGCACGTCGACCTCGCCGACTTGACCACCATCAAGAAATCCGCCGAGGACTTCATGAAGCGTGAGCAGCGTCTCGACGTTCTCACCAACAGTACGTTTCTCTCATCCCAACCGTGCATTTCATTCCATCACAGCAAGAAACGTCACTCAACAACCCTCCCACCCAAACCCCGAAGCTAACCACATCCCACCCCCAGACGCCGGCGTCATGATCCCACCCGCCGGCTCCGTGACCTCTCAATCCCACGAACTGCAAATGGGCACCAACGTCCTCGGCCCCTGGCTCTTCACCGAACTGCTCACCCCCCTCCTCGCCAAAACCGCCTCAACCTCCCCCGCGGGCTCCGTGCGCGTAACCTGGGCCGCCTCGCTCGCAACCATGATGGCGCCCAAGCACGGCATAACCTGGACGGACAGCACCAAAACCTCGCCCAAAATCCACGGCGACCGACGCACCGACTACGCGCAGTCGAAAGCCTCCAACGCGCTGCTGGCGCACGAGTACGCGGTCCGCCACGGCGCGCCCGCCGGCATCGCCAGCAACGCCTGGAACCCGGGCAATTTGAGCAGCGAGCTGCAGCGCCATGTCAAGTCGTACGAGCGCGTTATGATGTCCTTCCTACTCTACCCGCCGGTTTTTGGCGCGTACACGGAGCTCTTTGCGGGGTGGAGCGAGGAGGCGGGGAAGAAGGAGAATCAGGGCAAGTATGTCGTGCCTTGGGGCAGGTTTGGGGTGCTGAGGGGCGATTTGAAGGAGGCGAGTGAGGGGGCTAAGTTGTGGGAGTGGTGTGAGAGGGAGTGTAAGCCGTATATGTGAAGCTGAAGTAGGGGAGTTGTTGCGAGGTGGTAATGTGAACGAGGCTCTTGAAGGTACGGCTTGGTATCGGGACTGGAACGGACAGGATACTGGCGTTTGACTTCCTTTCCAGTGGGAAATGGCGATTCTAGCGAAAAAAGGTCACGGCCGACTCTCTTATCTTTCTCTATCAAACGGGTGAAATCCGTAACGGCAAGAACAGTAATGGCATTTCGGTCTTCTTCGGACTCGTTCCAGCTAAGCAAGTAAGGTGAGGGTTTGGTAGTTGAACACGTCTTTCTTTCGTGGCCGCCATTCCAGCCCTTGCCGAGAAGTGAATGGAGGCCAGGCTGTCCGCCTCACCGTTCGCGATGGTGTTTTTGTTTGTACTTCGCCGTCCAGGATGTCCCATCATGTTCATCCAAGTGCAGGTTCTCCACGAGTGGACTTCTTTCGAGGTGAGCTTTTAGTATAGTATAGCATAGCCGTGGCATTGCACAGCATCTGGGAAACTTTCCCGAGCATTGTTTGTGCAATCACAATATTTGATCTGAGCTGGATGTTGACCCTTCCAACGTGGTTCTCAACAGGCGAGCTTGGCGATGTGTCGGGACGTTGTGGGAATCACTCTGATCCGGTTGATGCGCGCGGGAGAGAATTCGCGAAGTTGGATAAGAAGGTTGAGAAAGATAGAGACAAAAAGAAAAGGCGAGCATATGATTTTTTTGGTGGCATTCAAACATGGCAGAATTGGCATTTCCCGCTACCTATAACACGAGCATGCCGTGGTAATCCACCAAAAACATCCTCGACTTCCTCCGTCGACCAATCCGCACCAGCCGAAAGCGAGTCGTCTATTTCAGCTTCTTCTTAGGGCGGAGCTGGTTGGTGTGGCCGCACTTCTTCTTACGGCAGTTGGTGGCACGCGGGGGGAGACGAGCCTGTCGTGTAAAGTCAGAATCCAGTCGGGTGGTGGTGGTAATCACAGACTCGTGTCTGCGAGTGATGGTGATGTGGCGGTGGGAACTTACGTAGCACTTGCGGCAGATGGACTTCTCGCAGTTGTACTTGGAGGCGAGGGCCTTGAGAGAGGGCTCGATGATACCACCACGGAGACGGAGGACCAGGTGGAGAGTGGACTCCTGTTGGGCGATTATCAGTATTTCGTCCCAGGCTTCATAAAGATCTTGCGGTCCAGGATCCGATTGCTTCATAATCCCAGACTCTCTTCCCAAAGATTCAACGCACCTTCTGGATGTTGTAGTCGGAGAGGGTGCGGCCGTCCTCGAGCTGCTTGCCGGCGAAGATCAGACGCTGCTGGTCTGGGGGAATGCCCTCCTTGTCCTGGATCTTGCTCTTCACATTGTCGATGGTGTCAGAGGACTCGACCTCGAGGGTGATGGTCTTGCCCGTCAGGGTCTTAACGAAGCTGTTGCGAAAACCGTGTCAGTGGCCGGGAATCCTCTT
>MSJI02000359.1:0-36726 GCA_001931905.2 Cladosporium sp. IMV 00045 | reverse complement strand
GGATGGCCATTTGGCGAAGTATCGTGTCCGAAAATGGAACGGTGTGGAGGAACTGGTTGTTCTTGATGCGTTCGACGATCTCCTTTGCTCTGTGAACAAACTCCTCGACTACCACGCGATGCATCTCGTCGAGGCTTTCCATTGTTGCATCGGCCGTGATCCGTTGTCCGAGTCGCCTCTGAGGTGGTGGCGCTGCCGGTTGTGGTGCCCGCCCACCAACTCTGATCGGCTCAAACCCGTCG
The DNA here is from genome assembly GCA_001931905.2 of Cladosporium sp. IMV 00045. Taxonomy (NCBI): domain Eukaryota; kingdom Fungi; phylum Ascomycota; class Dothideomycetes; order Cladosporiales; family Cladosporiaceae; genus Cladosporium; species Cladosporium sp. IMV 00045. Next base: position 36,484 of record MSJI02000359.1, on the reverse strand, counting down.
TCGCTGTCTTCGTAATCCTCATCATCGTCATCTTCGGGGACCGCGAATTCATCGTTAGCGTAGCCTGAGAATCGATTTTCAGGCTGCAGCTGACGCTTGCGATTTGTCATAGCTTGCTGGATTGGCGAGGAAATGTAGGTAGATTCCGGGAGGTCTGCTCTGGCCTTGGCTCCCGTCGCTTTCTTCGATTTACTCGCAGTGGCTTCCTTCGCTTTCCTCAACAGGGCTTTAGCCTTTCCATTCGGTGATGTACAAACCTGGATCTTGAGCTGTCGCCTCCGGCGTATGAAGTCGTTCGCCCTTGGGCCAAGTTCCATGTATTGATTTGCGAAGCCGCTGCGGTTGACTTGGTTGAACTCTTTCAATCCACCCTCGCTAAGGAGTTCGTTAAAAAGGCGCTCGATGTCTGCTCGGTTAAGACTCTTTCCTTTGCCGTGATTCTCGAGCCTGTTATGGCCGGCGTCGGTCACCTTCTTGGTTTGCGCGCCACGGAAGATGTCCATGCAATAAGGTAGAGTAACCTTTTCTCCTCGGAGTTCTTGCAAGAGCTCGACGGCATTCACAGCGAAGTCTGTCAAGTCCCGTTCTTCGAAGACAGATGTGGAATTGCAGTTGTCGCACTGGCCGTCGCAATCGGCAGCGTTGAATCTCTCGCTAAAATAGCTGAGCACCTGAACGCGTCGACAAACAGCTCGGTTGTCGCAGTATGCGGTCATCTTGCGTAGCATCTCATGCTGACGGTCTTTTTGCTCTCGACTGCCTTCTCCGTCGTCAATCATGCGCCTCAACTTGCTGGCATCCTGGTATCCATAGAAAAGGTAGCAACTGGAGTTCTTGCCATCTCTTCCGGCGCGTCCGGTCTCCTGGTAGTATCCCTCCAAGCTTTTTGGCATGCTGTGATGGATCACGTAGCGTACGTTGGCTTTGTCGATGCCCATACCGAACGCAATCGTAGCTACAATGACATGATATTGACCGGCTTGCCACTTTTTCTGGATGTCTGATTTCTCCGCGGGCTCCATGCCGGCATGGAAATGATGGGCGCGTATCCTGTGCTCTTTCGACAAAGCTTTCGCCAAATCCTCGCAGTTTTTGCGAGACAAGCAATAGATGATACCAGTCTGGCCTCGGTGGTTGTTCTGGATAAGCTGTGCTATAGCTTCCAGATCTTCCTTCCCCTTGCCTTTCTGGCGGACTTCGTAGTAGAGGTTGGGACGGTTGAAACTCCTATTGAAAACCTCACACCCGTCAATGCCGAGATTGTGAATCACGTCAACCTTGACATTCTCGGTAGCAGTAGCAGTGAGCGCCATGACCGGAAGCTTCGGGAATTGCCTTCGTACATCACCGATCAGTTTGTAATCTGGGCGGAAATCATGCCCCCATTGACTGACGCAATGAGCCTCATCGATCACAAGTCGCGCCAGCTGGCCACGATTGTACAATCTGCTGAAGGCATTTGTGATGGCCTGGCTCTTGCTGAGCATCTCTGGAGTGACGTATAGAAGTTGGACGAAATCCTGCACGTTCGGCTCTTGGAACGCATCGAAAATGGCACGGCGCTCTTCCGCCTTTGTCTCGCTGTTGATCAGATACGCTTGAATGTGTAAGTGCCGAAGGTGCTGAACTTGGTCTTCCATGAGAGAGAGCAAAGGAGAAATGACAATGGTGACACCTCTCGTCTCGCCCGAGGTGATCAGCGAGGGAAGTTGGTAGCACAGTGATTTGCCACCTCCGGTCGGCATCAACACAAAAACATCCTTGCCTCCCAGTGTTGCATTGATGGCCCCAATCTGGCCCTGTCTGAAGCCTTTCAGTTTGAAGCGCTGCTTGAGGGCCCGCGCGACGTCGTCAGACCAAGGATACTGAAAGAAGTTCTCCACATCGGCATCCGCTTGTATTGTTTGTGATTTCCTTGATTTCTTTGCACTGGACTGTGATGGGTTCAATTGGCTGTTCGCTGATGTTTCGCCGAAGACTGGACGCGCAGTTGCTGGATGAGGTGGCTTCTCAGGCAAGCCCCTGTTCTCGATATCATCGGCAAACTGTAGCATATCATCGTCATCGCCTCCATAATCCTCATTATGGTCTGTGAATGGAGCTGGCGGTGTGCCCATGTTGTTGGTAAACAGCTGCTCGTCGTCCTCTGGGAAGTCGTCAAACATGTTCACCCCATTAGAGAAAGCGACGCGGTGCTCTGTCCTGGTCTTCTGCTTGTTCACGGGTGAGGACGGAGCCGGACGAGGCGGTGGAGCCATTGACAGTTGTCTTGATGGCGCCTGCGAAGCATGCTTTTCAGCCATGTGCTCAAACGCGTTAGGAAAGGCTTGTGTTTGTGCGATTCGCGTCGAGCTTGGAGCATCTGTTTCAACGAAGTTTGACACGGGAGGCGTGGGTTGCGTGGCTTTGACAGCGACAGATTTTGAGGCAGCCTGTCTTCCAGCGCTCGCCCTCCGCAAGCACTTGTCTATATCCTCATCGCAGATGTTGAGCAAGCGCAAACACTCGGTTTCGAATCCGACCAGCTTGTTCTTGCATTGTTTGTTGTATTCCTTGGCTTCTTGAAGGCCTGGCGATCTGGTCTTGATGGCTTGTCGTAGCGTGGCGAATGCTTTCGTCTTCTCGGCATTAAGGCGTTCACGCTGCTGTGGCATCTCTGCAAGAGATCTGAGGGCTTCTATGCGACTTTCCACATGGTCAAGCTCGGCTTCCTGAGCAGCTGCTTCGTCGTCCTTGTCGTTTTCCATGCAATCAGCAATGTATCCAGCAATCTGGTCAATCTGGGGTTCCAGTTCTTGTCGCACTCGCTTGATGGCGTCTGACGAAAGGTCGAAGAAGCTATCCAAGCGATTGCGATCCTCCGGGCTAAGCGAAGAGTCGAGCTCTCCTTGCGTGCTTAGAGAGCCGACAGGCTTGGCGAGATCGGACGATGTTGGGGCCTTGGACGGCGAGGCAGTACGTGACGATCTTTCCGGCAAAGTTTGAGATCTCTTGGCCACTGGAGATTCCTTGACTGTGGCCGGTGGAGCGGCGGTCTGGCTTCTTGGTGAAGCCCGCTTTGGTGGACCAGTGAGATTGATTATGCTATCTTCCTCGTCCTCCTCTGAATCCGGCATGACTGTACGCTTTCGAGTGGCATTGTCGCTGCGTGTTGCTACAGTTGGGGTCCTGCTTGCCGATGTATTGGATTGTATAGGTGGCCTCGGCGCAACAGTCGAGTATGGCGGAGGAGGCTCGGTTGGTGCTTCCTCCATAACCTCATCAATTGTGGTGTATGACGCTTCCTCGGTTGGTTGTACTCGAGACTGCTTGACAGGCGACGCCAATCTTGAAGTCGTGCGCTGCAATTTGGTCGAGGCAGGAGAACCATGTCGAGGGCAATCATCAAGATCTTCTTTGTATTCCTCGCTCTTTCTCTTTCGCCCATGCGTGTCTCTAGCGACCCTATCAAATGAGGGACTTTTCAACGTGTCCATACTCTCCGTCAAGTCCAGCACTTGCACATCGCTCTCCAATATTGGGTAACTCCACTCATTTTTGACGGGCGTTTGAGGAACTGATTCCTTCTTGGTTGCTTCTTGAACCGTCTGTTTCCATTTTGGTATTGACTTGGTAGAGGTCGTATTTCCCTCACGCTGTGAACTAGGGCCGGCTGATATGAGTCGTGGTTTCGTAGCTGAGCTGGGTGCCGTCCTGAGTCTTGCCATCTCGCTCTCGTGTGCCACTTGAGGCTGGTTCTGGTGGTCTGACTCTTCTGGGGCCTCGGTCGTAGCGTCACTGATATCGTCATCGAATGCACCGTCGGGAATGTCGTCTATCTCGTTCAAGGGATCCGTGCTAATCGAGCCAAAGGACGTAGTAGCCGGTGGAAGTGGCACGTCCGGCGGCAATGAAGGCTTCGTCGAGATCAGCCAGCGTAGGTGAGAGTCCAGATTATGTCGCGTCATTTGGACCGAGCATCGCTGTGTCTTCTGCTCGTCTCATGTAGTATGCGCGACATCGAATCTGTCGGCGGCTGCTGTCGTGTATTGAACCAGACGATTGTAGACTTTCGTCGAGTTTGGATCGTCTCGCGCTGCCTTGGACGCGATCTATTTGATATTTTGCGGGGTTTCGCGCGAATATCGGGGTTCGCGAGTTCACGTGCAATGTCAGGGTCTAATCGACCTCACTTTGGGGTACCTAGGGTTAGGGTTGTGATCCATGTATCACTCGTTGCACAAGCTCTGATATGGAAATTAACCGATGCAGTCTCACAAACTTATTGCGTATACTGAGAAAATATCCGTCGTTCATTTTGTGTAGCATCTGTGTCGTTCGAGGCGTGGTTGTGGCTGTCCGGGCTAAAATCGCAGTTCGAAGGATCAAATGAACCTTGTTTACTGCAGCTAGGGTTGTTATCATTTAGAAGAAGTGACTCAGATATCACCAAGTGTGTTAACGTCAGTTCAATTCAGACCTCAACGCACAAATAAACATTCTCATACTGACCATAATCAACCATGCCTGATCAACCAGAAAACGTCCTTCCAAGCCAAGAGGCTCTTTCACACGCTCGCTCAAGTCTCCTGACTTCACTCCAATCCGAGGGCATTGGCTTCGAACAGACTCAACACCATCTCGAGAACGACATCGTACCAGGACTCAATGGCAACTCCAAATCGTCCAGATATTATGGCTTCGTCACAGGTGGCTCTTTGCCAATTGCCACCTTCGCCGACAAGCTCGCAGTTGAAGAAGACCAGAATGTCCAAGTCCACTTACCGAACGAAACGGTGGCAACAAACGTCGAGGACGCCGCATTGAAGCTTCTCTGTGGACTGCTTGATTTCAATGCCGAGGAATGGCCCCACCGGACATTCACCACAGGCGCCACAGCGAGCAATATAATCGGCCTGGCGTGCGGACGGGAGTACGTCGTGGCCGAGGCAGCAAAAAGACGAGGCACCGAAGCCAGGATTTCCCGCGATGGCCTACTCGCGGCAACCCAGCAAATAGGCCTCAAGAACATTCAAATCCTCACCACAGCACCCCACTCTTCCCTCCGTAAAGCAGCCTCGATCCTGGGCCTTGGCCATTCCTCTGTCATAGACGTCTCGAGCCCCTCCGCCACACATCGCTTCTCGTACGAAGCTCTAAAGAAAGCCCTCGCAACCCCTCATACCGCCTCTATCATCGCCATATCCGCTGCAGAAGTTAACACGGGCTTCTTCGCCACCACTGGTCTCGAAGAGTTGACTGTAATCCGCTCCCTCGCAGACTCCTACGGCGCCTGGATCCATGTCGACGCCGCTTTCGGCTTGCAAGCACGTATCCTCCCATCTTCAGACCCGCAATACAAGCTCATCCGCTCCGGCGTGGAAGGTCTGGAACTCGCGGATAGCATCACAGGCGATGGCCACAAAATGCTTAACGTACCGTACGACTGCGGGTTCATCTTCTCCAAGAACCTCTCGCTCGCACAGCAGGTCTTCCAGAATCCGAATGCTGCGTACCTTAACGCCCCAGCTGCAGAGGGGCCGGTGATCCCATCGCCGCTTAACATCGGCCTGGAGAATTCACGCCGCTTCCGCGCTCTGCCTGTCTACGCCTCCCTCGTGGCGCACGGCAAGGCTGGGTATGTCGACATTCTCACCCGGCAGATCCAGCTCGCTCGCGCTATAGCTTCCTACATCGGACAGAGCAACGAGTTCGAGCTGCTGCCTCTGAACCCAGAATCGTCACTCGAAGCAAGACTGACGCGAGTGTACATGATCGTCATCTTTCGCGCGAAGGACGCCACGCTGAACGGCGAGCTTGTTAAACGAATCAATGAATCGCGGAAGATCTATGTGAGCGGCACGCAGTGGCAAGGGAAGCCAGCAGCGAGGTTCGCCATTGCAAACTGGGGCGTGGACGTCGAGAGGGACCTGGCGGTGGTAAAAGACGTCTTGGAAGGCGTGCTTAATGTGTGAAGAAATACATCTGCCGGCAAATGGACGGGCTATTGAGGTGGTATGAAGCCTTTCCCCGAGGATTTGATGGAGAAAAATCCCGGTATCTTAATGACAATACGATGGTTGACCATGTGGCTAGCTTACTATACAGTACTGGACTTCAAGCGGGGATTCAAAGCGATCTCCTGACTTTCGCCTGCAGTACTTGAGAGAGACCGACACAGACTCACTTCAATCGACGGCGTAGTTCTGCTTGCGCTATATTTCCCACAGCAGCCCTCAATGAGCTTTCCTAGAAGTGGTGTGAGACAGCCAATCAAGCAAACAGCGCGCAGCCACCAAGGCAAGAAGATGACAGCTAAGGTACAGTACATGCAGAACTTTGCCCTCTGAGCAGATCTCCTGAAGATCAGGCTAGGTTCCGACTACAGGATCAGGCGACGGACCAGCTTTCGAATCAGCTGCGAGAATACGTATCTCGCACCGAAGTCGTCGCATTTCTGCACCTCGATTAGCGGGCTGTGCAAGGAGTATGGAGATCTCCCTCTCTTTTGCACCATACATAAGCCTTCCGTTTCTACATGCGGCGAGGAGAGACTCACACCGGACTCAGAAGTTTCAGGACTAATTCCCACCGACGAAACATATGGAAATTGTTGCAAGAAAGACCACCCAGCTGCTCGTCAGCTCAGCCCACATGATTTGGACTGCTATGCCGGTCCTGGTGGTCTTATTTTTTACAATAAGATCTTCAGAAAATCGTGCCTTCTTCTTTTCATTGCTGTCGGCAAGCGAACGGGTCTTGACCGTGCCATTGTTCGTGGAAGAGGTGCTACTCAGCCTCGACGAAACTCGACTGCGAATGCCGGCACTGATACATCCTGCTGACATCTCGTTTGAATACTTCGATGTCCTTCGCCTATTCCTCTCCATTACCGTCCTGGCGGAACTGCTTGGCTCTCAAATTTCGCACGACGACTATCCGAGTGCTCCTTTGTTGTGCCAGGCAAGTGAGCCTAACGCCGACATATCTGGCATGGGCGTTCTGATCAGTGCGTACATATTGCTGTTTCTGGTCTTCATCTCTCTTCTGGCGGGGACATTCCACGGTGGCGATTCCGGGACCAAGGAGCTCGGCACTGCGATAATGTGCAGTAAGTGCTCCCTAAGCCTACAGCGAATCAAAACAAGCCAAGTGTTCGCCCAAAAACCATCAATCCTGAAATGACCCCACGCAGACCAAATCGTCATGGCGGTGAACATCCTTCAGACCAAGGGTGGCTCGCTGACCCGAACCGATCTTTACATCGTCCTGCTCATGCTTGACGCCCACGCCGCCAGTCTGTCAGCAACCCTGTCCTCCAAAGATGTCCTGGCGTCTCGCTGGTACGTGGGTCTCACGCTCGTCGTGCAAAGCGTGACCGGGGCGGCCGTCATATACACGCTTGTTCGCATGGTAGACGAAAATTTCTACTGCGCAGATTGCTATTGCGATTGGAGGGAGATCTGGAATCACTCAATTCTTACATCAAATCCCCGAAAACGGCTTGACAGGGCGGGTCCCATCTTGTATTGGCTCACTCGGACTTACGATACGGTACAGTCTGCTGGGCTCGCGTTGTTGCACACCAGAAAGTACGATAGACTCGAGCGAATCCATCGACAGAGAGAAACTTCCAGAAGAAGATTCGAAGCCACTGGATGGAGCATTCTTCCAAGCACAGCCTTCAGTAATTGGCGAGGGTTTCTGCTATACCCAGTCCTGCTCGTCGTCGCTATTAGGAAGCACTTTACGGGCGCTGGATTTGCCGCTCCGGACCGGAGGGAGTGGGGCCAGAGCGCAGCATTGATCATTTGCGCTTGTGGAGTCGGCCATTGGCTTTGGACTCTGAGCAGGACTCTTCGGGATCTGGCTGACGATTGGAGCACGGGCGAGTTGTCTTGGAGATATAGCCGCATGGTCCCGGTGAATGCCTCGCGGCTCCTGCTCATGGGGGAAGAGCCAAGGGGCGTCAGTGCTGGTGATTGTCGGCTGTTAGTCAGGGAGACCGAGGATCGACTGACATTTGGACGCCGCTCCTACCGGTTGGACTAATAAGTAGATATATGATGTTGAGACTGAAACGACCAAAGCCTAGCTCTTATCATTGCATCTACGATAGCTCATCTGGAGTTTCCTGTTTGTCTTATCATTAATCATACCATCAGAAGCCGTCATATCGAGCACGTCGCAGTAACTCAACAGCAGTTCGACAATAAGCTAGGCGACACATAGGCTTAATCACCCAGGAATTCGAATCTCCTCAATTTGACCAATCCTCCATTGCCGGCAAGCCCATCAGAAACTCAAGGTGACGTTGTGAATAGCACGCTCAGATTCAAGCCAAGCCATCGTGCCCCGCAGATACAAATCTTCTTTCAAACTAAGAACCGGATGAGCATGCATTCAGCCCTAGATAGCTACGTGTCTTATTAGACAGCGCAATGCTTCTGTTGAGAACGCAGCAGTAACTAATAAAGAGCTATTTCACGGCGTCTCCGAGAATCTTTAAGACGTGCCTATATGTCCACTAGAAGGCTGTTAGCATGGACCGAGGAAGAACGTGAAGCAGTCAATTTCGAATAAGATTGTACATTGAACCATACAAACAGCAGCACACTGGAGGAGTATCATCGCAGTCGCTCAAAGAACGAAAAAAGATACCTAACGCCCCAAAAGAAAAAAAGAAAGAAGGAAGCCTGTTACCATTTCCCTCTCCCATCCTTCCCAAATCCCAAGCCTGTATTCCATATTTCTATCATTCGTCCAGCGTAAAAACCATCGAAACACTTGACTTCGTCCAAAACCATAAAACATTCTTTTCCCTCCCTTCTTCCATTTGTTTTTCGCATTAACCCGTTTCCCTCTCGGACCAAACTCACACTCCTCACATCCTCTACCTCTCACCCTGCCCACCCCTAGCAACCATCCCGCCCAACACCAACATCCAAACCAAGAACACCGCGCCCACGATCCAAAACGCAAACACCGCCTGCCACTGCTGGCAGATACTCTGCTGCTGCAGCCAGGCCAGCGTCTGCACGTTCAGATCGTTCTGGCGGTTGTTGAAAACGTACGTCTGGCAGTTGCCGTTGATGTTCCCCTCTGGTCCGAAGAGTTGGATCGCTGTGGCGATCACGCCCGTGATGTAGAGGACGAGAAGGATGAAGGAGCCCAGCATTACGACGCCGGGGAGGAGGCGTCGTTGCCAGATGAGGATGAGCATGAGCCAGATGAAGAGGACGGTTAGGGAGCCGACGGAGATGCCGAAGGGCATTATCCTGCGAGAGAAAGTCAGTCAGTCTTTGCGACATCAAATTGTTTGGCGCTAGTTACCGCCGATAGACGAAGAAACTTACCAAGGAATCCCCAACCCGCCCAACGTCTGCTGCACAACGACGAAGTTGGCGAACACTCCAATCAACACGCCGCCCGTGGCCAGCATGATGATGATCCAGAAATTCAGCTGCTGGTCCGGCCAGTAGTAGCTCTGGCGGACGATGACGCGCTGGCGCGAGACGCTGCGCGCCATGCTGGAGGCGTACGAGCGAGCCAGCTTGACGGTTTGATAGAGGGATGATTAGGCCGGCGTGGCTTGTTAGTATTGTAGTGGTGGGAGATTTGAGCAGGATCGTTCGAGGGGTATGAGGCCTGGAGACCGATGGGTGTGGAAGATACTCGGTCGGGTTGGAGGTCTGTCGGTGATGGTGATGTTGCTTGCTTGCTTGCTCGCAGTGACGTCCGCGTCGAACGACCACAGGCGATAAATGTCGACTTTCGGGAATGAAGTCGTGCGAACGGCGACACAGCAGTTAAGGACAAATGGATGGGCGGGAGGCGTGTACCCGTGAGAAAAGCTCAATCGCGGACAGCCGAATGATCGGTGAGGTGTTGTCGAGTTCCAGTAAGCAAGAGCAAGCAATCAGCTCGTGGCGAGAGATAAAAGCGAGCCTGTGGGTGAAGGGATGCGCCAGGAGCTTCTCTTCAAGAAATTGAGACTGAATAAAAGATCTCTCTCCGTTTTCATGCAAGTTTTGCCAGCGCACTCTCTCCAATCCGCACACCGAACTTCCTTCTCTCCCGTCGTCTCAACCCAACAGCAGCGCGCGCAATCCGTCTTGCGGTGACGCTGCCCAAGCGCGCGAAGGAGGAGTTGGAGCGATCCGGAAATCGCGGGGCAAGTCTCCAAGTCCCACACTTGGTCGGGCAGCCCGACAGACAGTCAGGTCAGTCAAGTCGTAGAAGCAAGACCGATATCTTGTATCGAAATAGCCAAAAGCCGGAGGCGCAGAGACAGTCGTGAGTGAGATAGTGAAAATACTAGTGAGAAGAACTGGGAAAGGTAGTGCAAAGAGAGTGTCTCGCAGGCTGCTGTGCGAGATGTTGCGTGGTGGGCGCGGGCGTAAGCGTTGACGTCGGCGAGAGGCTGGAGGCTGGGGGCCCAGCCACTCCTACTTCTCGCTACGATCTCCATACACTAATAATTTAATCAAGATTCCTTTGCCGTCTACTAACAAGTACGGCTTGCGCGGCATGACTGTTGGAATATATACCTTATATCCACCAGTCATGTAACTTACAGTATGCATGTATGTGTTGTTTGGCGTCTGCGATCGTCAACGTCGGTAAGCCTTCATTCTGCGTAGTGGGACACGATCTTCCTTCCACCTCTTGCAATTGCATTTCTACAGCGTCTACTTATTCGTTGACAAATATGAGTGGTATCCTTTCCATGTTGGTGGTATTGGTGATGCCAGAATTACTCGTGTCTTGATCATATGAGAGGAGCTTTACATGTATCGTTGACCATGCCTTAAAAACCCCAAAGTATACACGACACCCAGTGATTTTGTCAAGACGAAATGCAACTCCCCCATCTCAACCCATCCGATATTATCTCAAACCCGCCTACCGTTGCCACTTCTTACTCTTCAACACCGCCGTGACAGCATGCCTAACCACCACGCCCGCGCGCTCGACATCTCTCTTCGACAACCCCGTCGTCACGCACACTTTCAGCGCCGGCTGCGGCTTCCACTCTTTCGTGAGATCTTTGACCGTCGCGCCGAGCGCGAGCGGCATCGCTTTCAGGCGCGTGATGAGAACGCCGTTCGCTAGGGCCTGTTGATTCAAAGTCAGCTTTGGTTTCTTTTTGTTTTGTTTGTTTGAGCAGGGTGATGCCATGTCAAGAACATACCTCATCAACGCAATCCTGCAACAACATCTCCTGCTCCATAATACTGAAATTGCGCGCCTGCACGACCTCGCTCTTCAACACGAGCAGCATGACAGGCGCCTCAGGCGCACTGGTGCACTTGATCCAATCGCTTCTGGGATCGAGCTGGGCGCGCATGGTGCGGATGTTCTCTCTCAAACCCTGTATGATATCCGGCTGCTCCTGCAGCAGCGCCACGGTCTCGGAGGCAGTCGTGGCAAGCAGCGCGGGCAAGGCGGCGGAGAACGTGTACGACGCGGCGGACAGGCGCTGGTGCTCGACAACTTCGGTGCTGCCGGCGCAGAAGCCGCCGCCGGACGCGAGGGCGCCCGCCAGCCCGCCGACGAGCAGGTCGACGCTCTCGGGGTCGACGTTCTGCTGCTCTGTGACGCCGCGGCCGCTTCGCCCCAGGATGCCGTAGCTCCAGGTTTCGTCGAGGATGACGCGGAACTTGTACTTGAGCTTCAGCTCGATGAGCTTGGGCAGGTCGACGACGTCGCCCACGTTCTCGAACAGGCCTTCGGTCACGATGAAGCGGCGGGTGAGCGGCTTGCCCTGGCCCTCCTTGACGACGCGCTGCAGGACGCGCTCCAAGTCTGCCATGTCGTTGTGCTCGAACCAGCGCACCTGCGACCGGCTGATCTGCAGGCCCTTGCGGATGGGGTAGTTGATGGCCTTGTCGGCGACGATGATGTCGCCGCGCTTGCTAAAAGCCGGGATGACGGAGGAGATGGTGCTGAAGCTCTGCGCGTAGATGATGCACGCCGGCACGCCCAGGTGCGCCGCGATGTCCGCCTCGCTCTTCATGTGCACATCCTGCGTGCCGTAGAAGCCCGGCGGCGAGCAAGGGCCCACGCCGTACGTGCGCACCGTGTTGACGGCTTTGTTGAGCAGCTCCGGGTTGGAGGCGAAGTTGTAGTGGTTGTAGCTGGCGAGGTTCGTGACGGTCTTGCCGTTCTGCAGTTTGGTCTTGGGGCCCGCGGGGCCCGCGATGACGGGGCGGCGCTCGTTTTCTAATCTCTCCAGTTCGGTCTCTTGGTTGGCGAGCGGTTCGGGCGTCCAATCTTCTACGAGGTCGTCGATTTCGTCTTCGGTCAGAGGCACGTGCTTGGCGCGGTTGGTGCTGTATGAGGGCGCGAGGAGGTAGCGGACGGCGAAGATGAAGAGGAAGAGTTCGACGGCGGAGCGCACGGGATCATCTTGGTAGGAGGATTGGATGTAGCGGATGAAGATGGAGGAGCCGGGAATGCGGTGGAATGCGGCGGCGGCGTTGTCGATGAAGGTGAGTGCGGAGGATGGCAGTTCGCTGCCTTGGAAGTAGGTGGTGTTCATCGTTGGTGGAAGTGATTGTTGTCCAGGCGCACGCGGGCGCAAATATCGGGCGTGATCAAGCTGATTCGGTGTGTCGGTTATATCTTGCGCATCGTCTGGTGGTGTGTTTCAATGGCTACCCGTTCGTGTATCTCAATGGTGCGAGCAATTCAGTATGCGGTTGCCTCGCCCCTATGCCACATCGAATCCACATCAAGCCGTCTGGAGATTCTCGAAACCCTGGCCACGCCTGTCTCTCCGTCACTTTAGGGTTGCTACCGCGTTAGCCGAGATCCGCTTCTTAGCGCCCGAGGTGCTAATCTCGCGTTTCACTTTGTTGTCCGGGCGCGTCGTCCCAGCGTCTCCTGATACGGGCATGGAAGGACATGAACAGCACTAGCACCAGCCACGCTCGGTGAATCGCGACATTAAACAGTAAGGCAGCTATCTACCGCTAACGACTCTCGTGAAATGTACTTTGAACAGAGAAAAAGGCATGCAATGGCGTGAAAGCAGGGATCCTCCCTCCAAAACGCGTGCTGACCAGCCTCCCCCGGAGCAACCGTTGCAAGGGCGGAAAAGAGAAGGAAAAAAGCCATGAACATGCAAACTCCGCGCAGAAAAAGAGGAAAAAGAAAAGAAAAACCCATCCCTAAATGTCCGTTCCATGACTGCCTTTCTGAAATGACAGTGGGTATCCTTCGCCGTTGTGTATCATCCAAGTTTCGCCCTCCATTTGGTTAATTCCCCACTGGCCGTCCAGCTGTCTTTCCTGCTGGAATACATGTGTGCCAGTGGCTTGCGTAAGCTGCCTCTGCAGTGCATATTATACGCAGTCGTCAAGTCGTCAAGTGCGTGGTAGAATTATTAGACCGCTTTTAGCAATCATCCTTCACTTGTTTGCATCATCGGAGTTCACCGCCAAGTTCCATGCCCAAGCCTTCCCCCCTGTTTTGGCGGGTCATTGATGGGCTAGATGTTGGCGGAAGGAGTGTGTCAAAGTTGAGTCTACGCCTCGCGGTAGCCGTGCTCGGGGTCCTGCCCGCAACAGGTGTGCGTGTCCACGGCGCTTGCGCTGGACTGGGTGTCACGTTGACGAAATCTTCGAACTTGAAATTCGTGCTTGGTGTTTGAGGGCCAAAGGCAAAGATTGAGTTGCCAGTCGTCCCTGGCGTCATGTGTGATGACGGCAGAGGGGTAGACTTGCAAGGTGGGGTGGATGGTGGCTGTGGTTGAGCGTGAGCAGGCCTGATGGTGCGGCTGTTCCCTGCCGACGGCGAGTTGGCGAGGTAGACCAGCAGGTCAGCACCCTCGTCGCTCGTCTTAGGAGTTCGTGACCATGAAATGTGCTGCCTGTGGTGGAAGCGGCCCTCGGTAGGGGGTGTGCGGGGTGGTGATGATGTTATCCGGGTGGCAGGGTTGAGACGGAAGCTATGCACCGGCAGGTCGGCATCGTCATCTTCGCTGAACTCTGGCGATGGCGGCTCATCGGGGACGGTGGATGCCTCGGAGACAAACGAAAGGCTTTGGACGTTGTTCGATGGGAATTGTGCGTGTTTGGTGTGCTTGATCGGCGACGACTCGGGGAGGTCATGGTTTTTCTTCCACGTCTGCTGACCGCGAGCAGAGAACCTGTTTCGGCGACCAGTAGCAGCACCAGACGAGGCGAAGCTGTTGAAGTCCAAAGGCCGCAGGCGCTTGACGCTGCCGCCAGATCGAAGTTCGTCTGAGAACATGGGAGCCGTGAGGGGGGAGGAGCCGAAGCCGCTGCTCGAGTGCAGACGGCTGGATGTGGTGGATGCGGTATCCGAGATGGTATCAACACTGCTGGCCGGCCTCTTCTTCTTCATCCTGGCCTCTACCTGAGGTTCGATGGCATCCAGGCTCATGTTTTCCCACCCATTCTGGATCTTGACATTGGCGAGCGCAAGGCGGTCTTGGAGGGCTCGGGTCATCTAGGAGGACAGGGTTAGCCATGCTGTGCGTACAAGTATGTCGATGTCCGGCAGACATCTTTCTCAAAAGACTGACCTTGGAGACCTGGGCTCGGCGCAAGACCTTGTTGGCGACATCCTCAGGCCGCTCGGTCTGGAATGTAGCCGCCATGGCTGGAGGCGGACGGCAGGGCTTGAATGACGGATTGCGCAGACGGTTGGTACGAGTGGAGAATAGCAGACGGAGTAAGGGTGTGCGAGAGTGGATGCTGGTGCTGAATTGCGCTGGGATGGCAACAGAGATAGAGAGGGACCGTTCTTGCGGAGTAAAGGGCAATGCGTTGTGGTGATGATGGTGAAGTCACGGACAGCAAAGAGGTGTAAGTGTGTAAGTGCTTGCAGCAGACGTTGGCGTAGCGTCGTCCTGTACCCGCCTCGATCTCTGAGACCAGCGCCGGCAAAGCGGGCAGGGGTTGCACTTTAGCTTCTGCCTCTCTCAGGCGGGGGGATATGAGATCGTCGATTCGATGCCACAGGCGCGAACGGTGCACTCGGTGGGTGTGGCGCTGTCTGGGATAAGAGAAAGGGAGTGAATATTATTACATGTCTCACTCCAGTATGTCTCCTTTTGAGATAGGGATTGCAAGAAAAGTGTGAACATGAAATCCATCACGTCCTTCTAGAAGTACAAGCGTAGAGCAGACCAGACTTGCCGCCTCTCTCGCCTTCAATCCCGCTGAACATCTCCATTCCTTGCTTCCATTCAAGCCACGAAACCCATAGCGCCATGCAGCACAGATCTTTTCCCACTTTTGCCAATGCAAGCGCTATCTTAAAGCATAGAGTTATCTTTCACCATTTCCACCATCATGCTCTGTCATGTTAGACACGTATGTGCGTTAGAAAGGGACGGACGGACGGACGGTTGTGTCGGGCACACACTTCAACGGGCAGGCAGTCATGGCAACACAACGGGTCTGAAACTGGCTCCAAGCTTTTTGGTTCTCTATTCGGTGTCTGTGTCTTGTCTAGATGGAGCTTTTACCCGTTGATGAGACGAGCCAGGGACTCGATGCGTGTCTCAGCCTGTTGCAGTCGTGGATGGATACATGTACATGTAGAGGTTTGGAGAAGTGTGGGAGGGATGTGGGATTCTTCGCATGCATGTTGTTATGTATTGTTTGGTCGCCTGGCTCTTCTACTTTGTAGTATTTCCGCGAGATGCATGTATTTACTGCGACTCCTATCACGACAAATTCCTATATTGCTAAGGTGATACCTTCATCCTATAAGCTCATCCACTCTACTTTGAGTGCTATGTTCGCGCCGAGTTACAGACTGTATATTATGCCATCATGTGAATATCGAATATTTACGAGCTGCCGATCGAATGAGGGCAGCATGCTGATATCCAGCATGGCGAACATGGACAACTAGCTTGAGGACTTTCCCCTTTCGCATGCCCACATCAAACGTCGATTACGAATGACATGGGATTCCCCAGAATACTATGCATGGATATCCTCCGAGTCTGATCCTCACGTTGGCAGAACCAAACGACTACACGACTCGGAGGGCGAAGCCTAGCTCGCCCACTCAGCCCGGTTTTGCTCAGCTTTTGGTACAAGAAGCAGAGGCTAGCTCCTCACCAAAAACCGATCTTGGTCGATTCTCCTTAGCGAGAGTAGGATCCGTTTAGTTGGATTGCACTGCCGCGGGTCAAGGCGGGCAGCTGAGGCTGAAAAGTACCACTGTCGAAGGTCGCACGTGATGTGCTCGAGGGCAGGCCTTTCCTGCAATAATAGCAAGCCTGTCCGAGAAAAAGAACTCTATACCTCCCGCGCAGACGGCGGCCGCCCGTGGGCCATCCATGCCAAAATGAGGACCGAGAACGTCACAATTGCCATGCTAAGCGCGGAGTCCAAGAAAAACGGCTGCCCGTTCGCGGCGCCTACGGTTAGCCCGTCGAGGCCCGCGTCTGGGGCTTGATGAGATAGGGCCGAGCATAGATGGATGAGAGATGACGGTGGCGCGCTCTGTGCGACGATTGATGTAATTGCTTCTGGCCGGAGTCATGAACATTGGAATAGGAGTAAGGGAGATTCGTTGACTTGTGACGACGAATCAAGGAGACAGCGCCGACATGCTGGATGTATGTACATGTATATATATGTGTGTAAGCATGCAAGAGATGTGTGAGCTGCATGATGCAAGCCACTCAAAACCTTGTGCGATGGTAGTGCAGATGCAGGTTTCCGGTTGTACTTCTTGCACCGTTTGGCCTTGGTCGATGTATGATTTGCGTTAATATTTCATGTGATCTGGGATGGGACAGGGTGAGATTGCCATGGGCTGTAGCGATAGGAAGATCGGCTTACTCGTCATGCCAAAGACCACAGAGCGGCGTGTCACTGGTGGTTTGGCGAGTGGTGCTTGTGGCTGTGGTACCTCCTAGAGTAGAGATAGTGGAGTCCGGGTGGTTGAAAGGGCCAAGTGGAGTGGGATGGGGAGTTGGTAACCAAGTACACGCTACCGAACCACCACCAACTGCTATCGCCCATCTTGCATGCTCCTCCCCATACTACTCGTCCCTCTCGTCAGGCTAGCTACCGCCCTCTACTCAACCGCATCCTCCAAGCTCAAGTTGTCTTTCCCATTCCCGCTGCGACATCATCTTTCCCTCTCCCGCAAGCTTTCTCTCTATCTCTCCGCTCGTTCGCCGTCGTCGTCCCCCTCCCGCTTTTCTACACTGACGACGATCAACCATCTCGGCATTGGCACTCAACAATCCCGCCAACTCTACTGGTCGTCGCCCTCTGCACATCATCGTCGCCCTCACATGTCCGTCGCTTGACCAGTCTTGTCGCTCGCTTTGCCAGCGCAACCCCATACCTCTTGGCCAGCACCTGCCGGCCGCGCAAGCACTTTCCACATAGCTCCGATACACAGATACCCATTCCACGCCATTGTCTCGCCCGTCCCGATACCACCGCCAACATCGCATTGTCGGCGGTGAATCCTCCCGTCACCACCCTCGCCCGCAATGCCTTCCTTCCTGAAAGATCTCAACCTGCGCCGCCGGTCAAAGGCATCTTTCACCACCACAACCACCAACAACACCCACACCTCCGACCACAACTCCTCCTCGAGCAACGATGGCAATGATGATCCGAGATCGCAGCGCGCAAGCAATGGAAATAAGAGCTCGTCCACCTTGAGCTCATGGTTCGACAAGACATCCCCGCCGACCACTCTAGGCTCTTCGGGCAAATCGGCCTCGAGCAGTCACTTGCCTGCTATGGGCGGCAATGGCTCTAAAACTCCACCGATGGGCGGTAGGCCCGGCATGCCTAACCCGAACAACAGATACAGCCTGGTCGTGAGTAAAGATGTGGACATCGGAGGTATACAAGAACGACCATTGACATAGGATATTGCAGGGTTCAACCAGCGGCGAGAGCATTCCTCGAGTTGCACCCGCTACTTCACCTCTTGCGCCGCGTGTTTTATCCGTATCTGACGGATCATGGGTATGGCTATGAATTTCGTGCCGTTTACAGTGTACTCATACTGACAATCGTTCAGGTTCACCAGAAAGTTCTCCTCATATTTGGTCAATGCGCGGACCCAGCACAACCTCTCGACGGACAATTGACCATCTCTCACCACCAGGATAGCTTCCCGGCTCAACAATGGCCAGTCTGCGATTCACACTTCAAAGCGCTGGTCTATCTCCAACCAGGTCCTAATAAACTCCGCCTAGACTTCACTTCACCAAAACTCCCTGCCAACGCTGGCCCCGCACACACTTCCTGGATCAGCATCAATTTCCTCCCCCTCATCTCATCGCCACCCTTACAATTGTGTATACTTGTTGCAAAAGACTCGCCAGAAACGTATGATGCCGTGCCTGAAAGAGCGCAGAAAGAGGGGAACAACCTGGCTACTGCGGTTCGAAAGTTCCGTATGGCAGCTTATCTATGGCAAGCGTTCACAGCAGAACAGATGAATCGCAACTCGTTTGGAAGAAGATGCTACAGATATGAGGAAGAGTGGCAGCCCGGAAGTCTGACGTGGAAAGATATGGAAACCGGGCAGATGAGGAATGAGGCCAAGATTCACATCATCCGGATGGAAAAGACAGTCAAGGAGATCCAGGATCTGGAAATTGCACAACAACATGGCCCTGCAAAAAAGAAGGGCGATTTGTTCAGCATCGCATCAGCAGAAGTGAAGAAGTACTTCCAACCCCGGCCTGGGCAAACGCAATACGTGTCTTGCATGTTCTTGGATTCGCATTGGGACAAGCAGGCCGGTACAGTCAGAGGACATGCCGCGCTGGGAGGTGGCGATGACACGGTGAAGCTTGCCATCTTTGGATCGCACTGCTTGCAGTCTTACCCTGCTCACATCGAAGAGGTCGTCCCGGCGTTTACCGATTGCACACGAACAGACACAGACTACGTGGCAAACGACTGCAACCAGAGTGGCAGCAACTGGGAGGCGGCGAATATTGGAATCGGCGCACATCTCCACGAAACAGGTCATCTGCTGGGCTGTCCTCATCAGGAATCAGGCGTCATGCTTCGGGATTATGTTACCTTGAACCGCACCTTCACCACCCGTGAGCCCTACTCGACACGGACTAAGCAAGCCGGCCAACGTCTCTGTCTGCCAAAGGATGAATGTGCCTGGCACCGTCTGGACGCCCTCCGCTTCCGCTACCACACCTGTTTCCAGCTGCCCGGTGATAGTATCAGCCCGCACCTCGATCAGAGCATACAAGTCTGGACCGTCGACAACGGAACAGTCCTCGCAACCGCAGCAACAGGCGTCGCATGGGTAGAAATCTTCCCCGAAGGCGACGACGTCTGCCACCACTGGATCGAATTCGCCGACGGCAACGGCATAGGACCCCGACAAGTCACTCTCACCGAACAGAACCTGCGCGAGCGCCTCCCCGAAGACAAGAAGAAGCGCAAGCTCAAACTCGAACTCTTCTCCTGCTCCGGCACCAAACACACCGTCGACGACTTCGCCCAGCTGGCTTCCAAAGAAGCCCGCGTCAAACTCCCCGACGGTCGACCGGGCTTCAAATCCGGCAAACTGGGCCACTCGCAAATGCAGGGCTCCCAGCCACAGGAGTCCATCTTCGGCATCGCGTGGAAGCGCAAGGAGCAAATGCTGCGCATCAAAATCTACCACGGCGCGAGTCTGGACGGCATCGAGTTCTGCTACGAAGACGGGCGCAGCGAGCTTTTCGGCAAGCGAGGCGGCAAAGCCGGAGGCAGCACGTTCGCTCTCGACACCAGGATGGGCGAGACGGTCCTCGGCTTCTATCTGCGGGCGGGCGCGTGGATAGATGGCATCCAGATCCTGACCAGCGCGGGCCGCAAGAGTGAGGTTTTTGGTAATGCCACTGGCGGTTCGGGGTATGTTGTGTCCTGTGTCGGTGTGGATATGAGAAAGAAAGTCGATTTTGCTAACACTCAATTTCAACAGACACACCCTCATCCCTCCCCGAGGCTACAGCATCGCAGGCGTCTACGGCAGCTGCGGGCCCTGGCTCGACGGGTTCGGTCTGATCATCACGCGATGAAAGCGATTTCTTTGCAAACGAGGTCAGACCTCCGTGCGCGATCGCTGGGCCCGCGCATATTCAACTTCTCTATCGTAATCCTACACAATTTTAATTCTTCCTTTTCTACGTCTTTTCTTTTCTTTTCTTTTCTTCCAGAGGCGAAGAGAGCAAGTTACTGCAAAGTTCGGAGGAGAGACCTGGCTAGGTCAGGCTGGCGTTTCGAACAGGTGGAGGGGTGTCCCCTCTTGTTTTTGGCTTTTCTGGGTTCGATCCAGAAGAAGAGGAGGAGGATGCAAGAGGGCAGAAAGCAGGAAATACCTTAAAATAGGGAGGAGCAGGAGGAAGAGGGCAAAAGAGCGGGAAGCAATAAGCAGACAGGAGCTGGCATAACACAGCAGGAAGGGAGAAGAGAGAAGAAATGAGAGAAGAGCAATAATAATCAAGGCGCTCAATACGCGCACGGCCGCGCAGAGATTGAGAGCAGGCATACACATACACTACAGCAGCAGCAACCGGCGAAAATTAGCAGCTTTTGCGTGTCTGGCGTGTCTTTTCGTCGGATTTTTATCTGCCGTTTCTCAACCCTGCTTGCGTGTACTTTTCTCGCTGGACTTGTTTTCTTGCTGGAGTGGTTTTCCTGTTGGGTTCGTTCGCAGTCTTTTTAGTCTTTATTTGACTTTCTCTTGGTGTGATTAGTGTTTAACAGGATACATAACCTGAAGTTTTGGCGAGTGTGGATATTTGACATGGGCAGCAGCAGTAGCAGTATCATCGGAGATAGGAGAAGAGTAGGGTAACAATGACAAGAAGAAGGGAGAAGAAAACAAGACCGCGCAAGCGACGGCGGCAGCGATCGGATGGGATGAAAATATATATGAAGTACCTACACTGAACGTATGTATTTGGTAATGGATTAATACCAGATGCCATCGAGTCTTGAGATTTCTGGATCGTGACCTTCTTGATTTTAGTATTCTTTCGCTGTTCTCTTTTTGAGGGTTTGCTTATTGTTAAGAACTGTCTTTTTACCACGAGATTCAAGAGGATGAGTTTTCACATCCCTATGCTGGCCATCCATTCCGTCCCATCCATGCCATCAATCATCGTTACCTAACTTTCCATCCACGAAATGCATCGAAGTGGGAAAGAAACCTTTTCATCCAAGTGCAAGTCTCCATCCCAAACCCCCAACAAACCCCCAACCCAAACCTTCCTCCCCTCACCACGAACATATAGAAATCTCTTTACCCCCTAAGCAACACCCTCCCCCAAAACCCCCCACCCCCTCCCCTCCCAAGGCGCCAACACAACCGCCCTCTGCGCATCCGCCACAGACCCCACGCCCGCAAACGCGCCCGCGAGTTTCTCCGCGCTCTCCTGTCCTCCAGGCGGCGCGTCCTTCAGCGCCATCAGCAGCGCCATCTCGGCCGCGTGCGCTTCGCCTGACAGCTCCGCGAGCGAAGTCCAGGCGTGCGCGTGCGAGGGGTTGAGGAGTGTTGCTGCTTGGGCGGAGGAGAGGGACGGTGGTGCTTCTGTTTCTGTCGTTGTGGCGGAAGAAGGCTCGGATAGAAGTGCGAGGGAGAGCAGGAGGGAGTCGATTTGCGTTTGCTGCTCGGTTTGCAGGTCTGGGTTGGTTCGTAGGGCGACGAGGTCGTCGCGCACCGCGGACGAGGTTTCCGCGTCGTCGTCTAGAGCGGCTATGGCGCCTAGCAGGGTCATGACGCCGACGTGCTCCGGGTGGGCTTCGAAGGTCTCGAAGAGCTGGTCGCGCGCGGCGGCTTTTTCGGCTTCGCCGCCGTGCGTCCAGAGGACTTGCGTCAGGAGGCAGGTGACGTCTGGGTTGCTGTTGCTTTCTTCCAGGGCGGAGCGGAACATGGCGATGGCGTCTTGGGATTGGGAGAGGTTGTGCGCCGCGAGGCCGGCGGTGAGGTGGGCGGACAGGCGGAGTTTGCGGCGCGCTTCGGCGGACAGGCCGCTGCCTTCTTCGTCGGCGGAGAGGTCGAGGGCGGTGTTGGCGTTTTCGAAGGCGGAAGAGAAGTCATTGGCTGCGAGCTGGCAGCGGGCTATGTCTGTTTTGGCGTGGGCGAAACGGGAGAGGGATTCTTCCGACTCGGAGGATTCGTAGTCTGCTTCTGCGATGGCGCAGAGGTCGGTGAGCACTTCGATTGCGTCGTGGAGGTTGCCAACTCGCTCCAGGAAGAGGGCTGAGAGGTGTCTGTAAGGGAGGTCCTTTGGTGCTTGGGCACGCAATTGTTCCAGAGCGAACAGAGGCTCGATAAGCGCGGTCAGGTCGTTTGAAGTAGTGGGTGAGGTGAGGAGGTGGTCGAAGGTCGAGAGGGCGTATTGCCGCTTGGAGATAGTCGATGCAGAGTCGGAGATCTCGAAAGCGTGTGTGAAGTGGTTGAGGGCTTCTTTCGTGTCGCCTGTCATCAACGCGATCAGACCTTCGCCGACCCAAGCGTGAGCGTAATCTGGATCGGTTGATTGTGCACGCCCGAATGCCTGGTGAGCCAGCTCGTAGTCGTTCTGCAATGTATACAGCACACCTAGATTCGTCCAGACCTTCGCATTCAACTCGTTCAAGTGGAGGGAGCGAACGAAGGAGTGTTGAGCGACTTGAGAGTTGAGAGTAGATGTCACAACACCGAGGGCGTTCCAAAACTCAGCGTTGCCAGCCTCCAACTCAATGGCGCGCTTGAAGCAACGGACGGCTGCCTTCAAATACTTCTTTCCAGACTTGCCGCCACTAAGAGAATATGCCCGATGTTCAGCCCAACCAAGGTTGTACCACGAGACTGCTTGTGCGTGGATGTCTTTAGAAGACGAGTAGATGGCACTTTTGTACGCGAGGACGCCGGCGATCACAGCCTTCGGCAGGTCACCTTCCTCTTCTTTGGCATCGAGACTGTTTGATCGGATGCCATCAATGTCAGGCAGCTGAGCGAGTGCGTCGTCCTGGCCCTCACCATCAAGCAATGACCTCAGCTCGGAAGAAGGCAATCTATCGCTGCCGGAGAGAACCCACGAGAAGGTAATACAAGCATCGCCGACAGACTTCCACAAGTTGAAAGCTTGAGGGTTCCCCTTGGCCACTTCCACGGCAGTAGAAATTGCTTTGTTGCAGTTGTCAACAGCCTGTCCGAAAAGACCAGTCTCGACACAACGCCATGCACGCTCCACGAAAGTCTGGAGGAGAGATATCAGAACACCAAACTCTGACGGGCGCTCCTCGAGCACAGCCTGGAGACCATCGACCGCTTCTTGATACTCGCCGAGCTCTCTGTGTACGTTGGCGAGCATGTACTTCGCGAACCACGTCTCGCCGGTCACTTTCATCTTCCCGTCCTCATGTCGCTGGAGAGCATAGTTGAACGTCCGACTGGCGGAGTTGTAACGACCAGAATTGTGATAGCTCTCTCCAAGACCGACGTACGACTGATAGTCGTCCGGGCTGATGCGAAGCGCAGCAAGGAAAGACACGATCGCTTGCTGATATTCCTGTCTATTCATTTGCACAACACCGATGGCAGAGTAAGGCCAGCTCAAACCCTTTCTCTTAGAACCGGGCGGTGGCCTCGCTCTGCCTGAATCGATGACACGCTGTGAGATGACCTCGACAATTTCCCATTCGCCTTTGTTAGCGAAGGATCGCGCAAGGCGCTCGGCTGCGTCTGTCTCCGCGGGAGAAAGTTCAAATGCCTTTTGGAAACACTGGCGGGCGCGCTTTTTGTCTTTTGCGTAAAGCTCGTAGTAATGTCCGAGACTTGTGTAGGCTGGGGCAAAGTTCACGTTGGTTTTGATGGCTGAGAGGAAGCGGGCGTAAGCGCCGCTGCGATCTTTGCGAGCTTCCTTTGAGTCGTCGATGTTCCAGATGCAGATACCAATGCGGTAGAGGCATTGTGCACGGAGATCCCTTGCACGAGGATCGTCGGTCCTCAACTTCGGCAGGTAGTTCTCAAGCTCATCTCTTGCAGTAGCGTTGTCTCCGTGAAGTGCTTTACACCAAGCAAGCTCTGTGCCGACCTGAACATTGCCAGGATCTTCTTTGAGGGCTTGCTGCAGGAAGTCAATCGCAGCAGCGTAGTTCTCAATTTCCTCAAAGATCAAACCCAGGCCGATCAAAGCTGGTGTCAACTTAGGCTTTCGCTGGAGGATGTCTTCAAACAGGCGTTTGGCTTCCGCGTGGTTTCTCGGGGCTTGGTAGTGCACAAGCGCCGTTCCTAAGACGCTATTCAAAGCGTCTTTCGTGTTCTGCAAGCTCAGATTGAGCTTTGACGACTCTGCAGAAAGGATCTGCAAGCCTGAGCGTGCTGTTTCCACAACTGTCTGGTGCTCGTCGAGGTACAAAAAGTAATCGCAGGCCAATCTGTACGCAAAAGGGGAGTGCTCGGCTTTTGTGATTCCTTCGGTCATCATGGCCAAGCGATACTCTGCGCTTAGAGCCTCTGGCTCTTCAGCGTCTTCTGCTTTGTCATTCTCATCCTTTTTCGGGGCCGGAAATGGACAAAGTTCACTGTTCAGCCAGGCATTGAGGATGCTACCAAGCCCGCTGTCTAGGAAAAGAGTAACATATTCCCGCAGAATATTGGCATCAAGGTCTTGCAAGTTATCGAAGTCACGGGTCTCCAACACAAGATCCCAAGCCTGCTGGAAAGGATGATGAATAATCACCATGCCTTCTGCGAGGCTCAGGACATGATCCAGCTTGGCCGTTTTCTGATCCTGAGGTAACACAAGAAGGATATCGTAAGCTCTCTGCAGCAGCTTCTCCTCATACTCGCGGCGCACTTCATCTTCGCTCGTCCAGTTAATGATTTGCTGGTATAGTTCTTCGAGCTCACTCTGGCCGAAGACTTCGCGCTTGACTTCGGTCGTGACCTGGCCGAGGCGAGCTCCAATGCGCGTGCGGCGATTGCTGATCTCCGTCTTGACGCGCTGAGCCTCTTGCTCCTCCGTGATCTCGGCGAGTCTGGTGAATCCGAGCGAAGGATGCGGCAGCCTGCCTTCCAGGAAATCATAAACCGGGCTTCCGGGAAGAGTCACTCGCAAAGCTCGCTTTTTCTGCTCAGAAGTGCCGTGCTGCTTCACGAACCCGACCAGTTTGTCGATTACCGTCTGACACCGGTGAGCGTCGTCGGCAGCGGCGTGTATTGAGCCCACGCGGACGGCCACGTCGATGTATTCGTCGACTTTCTTCGATCCCTGCGCTTCGAAGACGCTGCAGAGGCCAAGCCAGGCTTGAGCTTCGTCTGGTTTCGAGTCGGCTGCTTTACGGTAGGTGTCGGCAGCATCGTCGAATTGGCCTTGTTTTTCGAAGGCTCGTCCGAGGAAAAGGCGTGCCGTGTAGTTTTGAGCGTCTGATGCAAGGACTATTTGCGCCTGGGTGATGACGGTGCCGTAATCTTCGCCATCGAGCGCCGTCTTTGCTGCTTTCAAAGCAGCTTTGTTGGTAGACATGCTATATCATCATTCGTGTCTTCAACAGTTTGTCTGTTCGAGCCAACAGATTGCTGTGTGTCGAAAGTTACGATTTAATTGTAGACTGCAGAGTCTGGATGTGTTTGCGGCGTCTAGAGCACTTCATGACGTTTGCGTGAGGTCCGTTGGCCCAAGCTTCACTTCACCTACTTTACCAAATGGATTCACTACAATTAGTGTATGTGTCCGAAGTACTTGTAGAGCCTCTCACAAGAAAAGTGATTGCTCGCAATCTACAGGTGTTGCTTAATAAATTCATTAATTCAAGGGATATCGAATGTTTTTTCTAGAGACTACAGCAATCCTTGCTTCTACTTGCACCTCTTATCGACAATCTGCGCTCCATGCTCCGCGTACTCCTCCTTGCTCACCCACATCTGGTGGAAGCTACCAAGACTCGCGAGAACGCTACCGCCGACAAACGCACCATACTTGCGCTCCACGCTGTTGGCATTGGCCAGCACGCGAACCTTCGGGTTGGGGTACATGGCTTGGATGTCTTGCTGCAGACGCTCGGGGAGCTTGTCGATCAGCGAGCCGGCGCCGGTGAGGATGATGTTGTTGAGCAGCACTGGTCTGGCGTCGACGTCCACAGCTTGCAGCGCTTTGTTTACGGCAGAAATGATTGTCTGTTCGCCGCTGGGCTTCTTGACTTTGTCGTCGGTGTAGGCGGCGTTGTGATCGAATAGACCCTCGGCCACCTTGAAGCGCTCGAGACCGAAGACGGTGTTCCAGCCGTCTGGCATCTCAAAGGGCTTAGGAGGCATGCTCTTGACGTAGTCGCCGTTGGTGGCGCCTCCCTGGCTTGCAGGTGAGTCGAGGCGTCCGGGACCAGGCCAGACCTGGACGACGCTTTCCTTGAAAGACGTGAGGACGCGCTCCTCCTCGAGCTTTCGGAACGAGTCGGTAGGCGGCTTATCGAAGTTGACGTATGTTGCTGAGCTGGGGGCGTTGGCATCGACGGGTGTCTTTGACTTTACCATGTAGTGAGGCACAAGTGGTACGGTGGGCTGGTTGTTGGCGAACATGATGCGAATCTGATCGTTCAGCCAGTTGCCAGCAAGAGGTGTGTGTTGCAAGCCTGTTGAATGCTGTTAGCAGGGATGTTCAATGATACATTCGGTGGACACGATCACGCACTTTTTTGTAGCACCATGCCATCCCAGATGGCGGTTACTGATGTGTTCAAGGCACCAATGTCAACCACAAGTGCCGTTGCTTTGCTTTGTGAGTATCTGTGATCGGTCAGCTTCCAATTCCAAAAGACACCTCTGCGCGCTCACTCACGCTGCCAATTGACCGTTCTTGGCCAGGAAGAAAGCGGGCACACCCCATTCTTCCATCGCAATCTCAATGGTCTTCTGTCGCTCTTTGGCAGGATTCCAGGCTGGCTCGCTCATGAGCAGAGGGAATTCTTGCAAGGGCTTCTCCTGCTCTTCCACCTGCTCCATGCCCTCGTCCATGTTCGTGTCGCCGTTCTCATCCTTGGTGTCATTGAGCCCATTTTTGCTGGGAGGAGTTTGCCGTGCGCCCGTCAGTCGTGATGTGATCGTGTACTCCCACAGCTTCGCCGCCGTCTCCCAGTCGTCGACTATTCCATCTGAGTTGTAAGGGTTTCGGATTTCGAGGTCGGCTTTGGGAAGGTGTATCGCGTTGTCGCCAAACAGGCGCTCGCCGGTCGGCAGTTGGCCGTAGTTCGTAGGGACTACCGATTTGGGTGTGTCTTCGCCGGCGAATCCGGCGCGAGTAGAGTGACTTCCAGGGTCAAGAACGAGAGCGCCGATTTCATCTGTAGCAACAGTCAGACACGCGACAAAGAAAGTATTGGCATTTCGATCGAGCGCATACCTCCCGCATATTCCTGGGCGCCCGGTGCCTGAGTCGGAGGAAGTGCGGCCATGGTGAATGCGCGGTGAGCTCGCAATTGGTGGTGCAATCAGAAACGCCAGACTCCAATCCCTAGTATTTTGAAATGAGGCGCAATGGTCAATGGTGTGGTGGGTAGCGAGAGTGCGCGGCGCAAAGCGTGGGCTGGTGAAGTTCGTCGGATCTCCAGATGCAGATTGCTGGCTGGCGCGACGCGCGAGTTTGGAGGCGGGAGACTTGCGCTTGTCCAACCAGCTCTCAGGGCCCGCGCTGACTGACGCCTGTTGTGTTTCTGGGGGAGAGCTGTCTGGGGCTTTTGAGATCAGGAGTATAAAGTGGCCACTTGGATTGATATTGACACTTCTGGAAATACCTCAGGAGCTCATCACTCACAAATACTTGCAAAGATGGGCTTCCTGGGTCGCCTCTACAAGGTAGAGACTCTGGACACTCGCTTTGCGAGCAAGACTGGACAACGACTGCCTGATGCTCAACCATCAAAATGGAACACTCCGGAGTACTACCTCTACTATCTCTGCTTCTTGACCATTCCATTGATGATGGTCAAGTCAGTGTACGATGTATCCGGGCCCTGGCATCCAAGCTACAAGCAATATGAAGGTCTGCTCGAGCCTGGTTGGATCCCTGGTCGCAAAGTAGACAACTCGGATGCGCAATATCGGTCATTCCGAGACAATATCCCATATATGGCTCTGGTGGTCGTGCTACACCCTTTGTTACGGAAAGCCTATAAGAAGTTCGCAGTGAGTTTTGCATTGATCGATCGAGACGTCCGTCTCCTAACTCTCAGGAACAGGGTCCCTCGCAGCCATCATCTGCTTCCGATGCCTCAAGCAGCAAGGTCGATGCACACCAAATCATTGAAGCCCGCAAAGAGTCTCGCATCAGATTCGATCTTGGTTTTGCAGCAATCTTCCTGTTGGCACTCCATGGTATCTCAGCAGCAAAGGTCTTCCTCATCCTCTACGTCAACTTCCAGCTTGCCACGGGCTTGCCACGCCAATACGTCCCAGCTGCCACCTGGGTCTTCAACATCGCGATCCTATTTGCCAACGAGCTGTGCCATGGCTATCCTTTGGCTGATTTCGCGGCTATGCTTCTGCCTCCACAGACATCAGCCGCGGGCGAGAAGCCGGGCAATTGGGGCACCTGGCTCGATAGCTATGGTGGACTGATCCCGAGATGGGAGATTTTGTTTAATGTCTGCGTCTTGCGATTGATCAGCTTCAACTTCGATTACTATTGGAGTCTCGACCGCAGGGCCATAAGTCCCGTAGAGGTAAGTCTCATACCCGGCTCAAATTGTGACAGACAACATCAACGAGCTAGAATCTCAAATCATCTGCACTTCCATGCTGACGCACTTCAGAAGAAAAACATCGATCCCGCCAACTTCTCCGAGCGCGAGAGAGTCGACACCCCTCCCCAACCCGAAGACTTCAGCTTCCGCAACTACCTCGCCTACATCCTGTACTCCCCCCTCTACCTCGCCGGCCCCATCCTGACCTTCAACGACTACATCTCGCAGCAACGCCACCAACTCCCCTCCATTAACCGCGAGCGCACCTTCCTCTACGCCGTCCGCTTCGTCATCTGCCTCCTCACCATGGAACTCGTGCTGCACTTCCTCTACGCCGTGGCAATCAGCAAATCCAACCCGGACTGGAGCCAATACACGCCCTTCCAGCTGAGTATGCTGGGCTACTTCAATCTGCACGTCATCTGGCTCAAGCTCCTCCTTCCCTGGCGTTTCTTCCGCTTGTGGGCGCTGCTCGACGGCGTCGACCCGCCCGAGAACATGGTCCGCTGCATGAGCGACAACTACTCCGCCCTGGCCTTCTGGCGCGGCTGGCACCGCAGCTTCAACCGCTGGGTGACCCGCTACGTCTATATCCCACTCGGCGGCTCGCGCGGCTCCAAACTCCGCGCTGTGGCGAACTACCTCGCCGTCTTCACGTTCGTCGCCCTCTGGCACGACATCAACTTGCGCTTGCTCGTCTGGGGCTGGCTGATCACCCTCTTCGTCCTCCCAGAGGTGCTCGCCACGCTGGCTTTCCCGGCGAAGAAATGGCAGGACCGCCCGCAGACTTACCGCATGCTGTGCGGTTTCGGCGCCGTCGGAAATATTCTCATGATGATGGCGGCGAATCTGGTGGGGTTCGCTGTGGGCGTTGATGGGTTGAAGGGGCTTGTGCAGGGGATTGTCGTGTCGTGGGGTGGGAGGTTTTTCTTGCTCGGGGCGTGTGCGACGCTTTTTGTGGGTGTGCAAGTTATGTTTGAGTGGAGGGAGGCGGAGAAGAGGAGGGGGATTAATATGAAGTGTTGATTGTTGGTTTGCTCGGGAGTATCACAGGCAGGCATTGCGATTTGTTGGTCGAGAAAGTATCTTTGTCTTGTGCTGAGTAGAGCAAAAGGAAATGAAAAGAAGAGCGGCAACAGATCATCATTCTCAAGTCCAAACTACCGACAGTGAATACACATAACCCAAAAATAAATGCCCTGAAAGGTGAGGGAAACCCTACAATCCTCGACCCAGGCCAGATCGCAACCCCAACCCTAACCCTAGTACATGTTAGATCATTCTCTGACGACCTTCATCCGCTCTAGAATAGAGCAATAGTAAGCTTGGAATATTAAACCTGACACCAATCGAAATGCTACATGTATATACGGCTAAAGAGCCCACGGAAGGAAGAGCCAATCACAAACACGAGTGTCCAAAGGCACGTCTCTGGAAGCTCGTAATGATCGTTAGGGAGAACGCAAGTGCAAAGGCAAAACTCACCCCTACACCAAAACCCACGAGAAAAGACACATCAATTGCGAGGATAACGGCAGAATGAACATAACATGTACAATTTTGCAATTCCTGGTATATCTAATAATCATCTCTCTCATCACACACAAAAGCTCACAGACAATCACAGACAATCAATCATCCTGATCCGACGCATCTTCCACCTCCACCGCCCTGCCCTTTCCTTTCCCTGCATAAGGCGCCGCGGTCGCCCCATTAGACTCCTCTGCAGCAACGCCAGAACCATTCTCGGGCTGCGAAGCCTGCTCGGTCGCTGAGGATGCTACTGGCTGCTCGTTGGCAGCTTGGTCGGAGAAACTCCATCCGTTGGTAACCCAGGGTGTTTGCGCTGGTGCATTTGCAGGAAGGGGAGCTGTGGCGCTTTCGGAGTGGGGGTGCGCTTCTTCGCGTGGTGGCAGAGGGGTTGGTTGGATTGTTGAGGGTGGTGATGAGGGGGCTGGGATGTTTTCGGAGGGGACGGCGGGTACGAATAAGGGTGAGCCGCGCTCGTCGGTTGGCATGGTCGGTTGGTTTGTGTCTTGGCCTGTCGAGTTTGGAGTTTGTTGGACCGTGGCAGCAGGTAGATTGCTTGAGGTGGCTAAATCGGAAGTGCTCTGCGCTGCTGGTGCGTAGACGCTTTCCTGGGTTGCTGTGGGCTGTGGTACAGCAGATGAGGTAGCGACTTGTGGTGCTGCTGTGGTCGTTGCGCCGTTCTGTCTCTGCAGTGGCATCACTGTCCAGCCCTCCGGCAAGGTCATGCCTTGTGGCAGATGCTCATGCCCGCTGCCCATGAACTGACCTGATGCGCCGTGCAGCACCTCTTGGCCGGGTGCGAAAGGCGCCGGGAATTGCAAGCTGCTTCCAGGTCCTCCAGCTTGCTGAGTCGGTATATGCTGCGCTCGTAATCTAGCCATCTCCGCCTCCATCCCTCTCAACAAGGAAAGCTGCTGCTGTTCCAGTTGCAGATTATGCGCATCTTGCATAATTCGCTGTTCCAGTTGCATAAGCTGCATCTGCGTTGTCGCCACTGGTCTGATTCCTTGAACGCCAGAAAAGGCGGTCGCGGCCGTCGGCATGGCAGCTCCAGCAGGTTGTGGGAGGTAAGGATCTTGCAGGCCAAGATGATTTGGACCAGGTTGTGCTGCTTGTTGGGCGCCAGCTTGATTTGCCTGTGCTTGTGGGTCGCGCATCTGGTTCACGAGCTGGTTCACTTGCCCGGCAGGGCCGTTCGCAAAGCCGATCCTGACCGGTCCCAGGTTGAAGAACCGAGCTCTAACAGCAGGACGGCCGTTCTGGTGTTGGCCTTGTTGCCCGCCTTGAGCTGCTGCGTTGCCACCTTGCGCCGGGCCAGGCTGACCAGCTGGGTTTTGTGTTGGTGCTGTGATGACTGGTCTACGACATGTTGGACAGACTTGTTGCCGCTCCAACCATCCTTTCAAGCATCTCAAGTGAAGAATGTGACCGCAAGGCAGCTTCTTCGCTCGCAAGCCTTCGTCTCGTCGAGCGGGAGCCCGTGGTCGAGCAGGCTGCTCTCCATCTGGCTGCGCTTGTGGATTGGCCTGCGGCTCTTCCCAGGCGACCATAGTATCTCTGCACACAATGCATGCGTCTCCCCTGATTTCCTCCGTTGTAGCATCCGGGTATCTCGCATTCATGTCGCTCGTTGCTCTGCGGTATTGCATGTAGTCGTTGACTCGTTTTGAGAATGATGCAAATGTCAAGTAGACATCGCGGATAATGTGCATTGGTAGACCATTGAAAGTGATGCTGACGGTGAGGAAGACGATGTAGATCACGAGCTTGATGAAGTCGGTGGTGAGCTCCAAGCCAAAGAGGTAGCGTCGCTTGTCTTCCCAGCCGGGCACGTCGACTTCGTTCTCGTCGACCTCAATCGGTTCGTCGTTCTGCGGAGACGCCGGCGTCGGTGTCCCATCTTCAGTTTCATTCTGCCTAGCCGCGGCTCTTTCTGCCCTGATCTCGAGCTTCCTTGCCTCAATCGCCTCGTGTGTTTGCTGCTTGACGACCTGAATCTCTGCCACTGCCAAGCAATACCTCAAGAGCGTAAATGCCGAAAGGACGATCTGTACAGTGAATTCAAATGTGAAGATGACCATCATGCCGGGTCGCGGGTTGGCCAGGACCGTCTCAATGCAATACCACGCCATCGATGTGTTGAACAGTACGCTGACAACCAAGCTGGTCGCAAGTCTAATATGGAACAGTCTCGGGTTCGCAGGCGGTTGTTGTTCGAGTATGTCCACTCTTCCCTCGCCGATCCAACCCCAGACCTTTCCGGCTAATAGCAACACGAACATCGTCAAGAGCCAGCCGCCTACGTCCTCCCTGAAGCTGGGCATCGCCAGCAAGGTGTCGAGTACCGCATACCAGGCCTTTTCGCTAAGGTGTTCGACCTCGATCGGTCTCAAGGGTCCGTAAAGTAGTCGTTGGAGCGCATACATGAAAGCGCAGGCGCCGACCAGCAGGAGATTTGTGAGGATGAGGAGACATGCGTTCGATTGCGAAAGGTATACGGTAGCGCTGTAGAAGTTCGGCCGTTCGTGGAAGGCCTTGAGGAGGCATGCCGCCGCCGCCGCCGTGGAGGCACCGGCGTAGTACGCGAGGCGCATGGTGTGGGTGTGTTGACGTCGCAAGACAAAGTGTCAAAGTGGATTGGGTAGATTGATGGGGACGTCCATGGCCCGACGGTCAATGAAGAAGTCGAGACGGTGGCGTTTGTACGGTAGACATGTGTGTTTGAAGGTTGGTCAGTAGTCAGCTTGATTGATCAAAGACCGGAGAGGCATGATGCCAGCTGGATCGAAAGCGGCCAACAACAAGCGCGTCACTGCTGGCCGAGCTTCGCGCTTGCTCTCTGAAGAGCCGAAGACTGTCTTCATGTCCCAGGAACACGATATAAGAAACAATATTGACGAATAATAGGCTGATATCTTTCATCGAGTTGCATATGACCGTCAGCTCACATGCCAAAGCATAAGGTCATATTCAAGTTCATACTGATATCCCAAAACCTGGTACCAACGACCATAGCTCTTCACGAAGCGTTTAACCTCGATATGTGTTCATCTTATGCCTTTTGATTCAATTGCCTCCTACTACAAAGAGATGCTCCGCACATGTCAGGAAATGGATAAAAAGATACATGCGACTACGCATATACATACATATAATGTCTAATAAGATAAGAAACGCCAATGCGCCAGAAAGGCCTGGATCCTTTGCAACAGAAATCAAAAATGCATAATTCACAATGATTTTTCGCCAAATCGCTGTCATACACCAACTTTATCATCGCTGCGACCATGCCATGTCCCCATCCCTCAAGCCCAGCCCTGTCTCTCTACCTCATCCACCGTCTGCGGATGAGATCTGTAACACCGCCATATCTTCGAAGAGCGGCGAAGTAGTAGAACAAACCAAACACAGCTCCTCCGATATGTGCGTCATGGCCAACCCTGTCGTTGCTGCCCAGCAGGACGACGTCCAACACGAAGTATGCACCGGTCAGAACGAACATTGGAATCGGCACCGGGATGAACATGAATGACATTGGTGTGAATGGTGCGAGGCATGTAGCGGCGGCAGAGAACCCCATGACGACTCCACTTGCGCCCAGGCCAGCCTGGGAGAGGGTGGTAATGTGTTGCCCGTACGGGCCAAATCGGGCATCCTTCGATTTTGCAGCACTCCACCTTCCATAGAGGAAGGCAAAGCTGCCTGACAGAGCGCTACCCAGCGTCAAAGCAACGACGTGACCCGCTCCGAGGCCAACGCCGGCAGTGTACAAGAAGACGCTGGCAAACGCGTTGAGAGAGACCATGTTGAACATGAAGTGGAGGAAGTTTTGGTGCGAGAAAGCAGACGTGACCAAGGTCCAGTAGTGCTTGGCCTTGACATTCGACCAGGATAGCAAGGCATTTTGGTGCAAGTATGCGTAGAGCTTTTGGTTTCGTGTGGTCTCAGCGAACGCCCAGGCACCGAATACGACGGCATTCAGACCGATGATGACCTGGATTGCTCGCTTCGTCGAGCGATAGCGGAATGGATGGATTACATAGTAGGTCCTGTATGCCTGTGATATCTGGTAGCTGTCCATTGAGGGACACCGTGGTCGTTTGGCTGTGAAGAAGTGTGATCGAAGAGCTGAAGGAGACGATGAGAAAGGACGCGAGGCTGGCAGTGAGCGCAATCGAAGTGCAAATGTTCGTTCTTGAGGATGTCCTGCAGATGGATGGCTCTTTGGTAACGATTGAATGCCGGCGCGAAGGCGAGAGAGCATCGTCCTGGTTGTGGAAGGAAGGTTGTCTAACATCATGGTCTCAATAGCAACAGCAGATGCAGCGACGCAACGCGTTTTCGCTTCTTATGTGTGTTCTTGCTTAATCCTGTACTACCTTGCCACTCTTGCGTGAAGGCTGGCGTGCCTTAAGGACTGAAGTCGATTTGGCCTCAGGACCCCCACTGAATCGCTTCCCCAGCTCCATTCTCCAAGAGAGACTCAATACAACCTCACACAATCAATCCCACCATCACCGTCATCATCACCACCAACATACCACTTTGCACATCTTTGAATCACCAACTTTCTCATCACCTTCGCTGCTTGCGTGTGGTTAGACTCTCATATCGCGATATCGAAAGTAAGGTTGTTGCTGACCACTGCGTAGACGCTCATACCCCAGCGCACTGAAACAAACTCGAAAATCAATTAACCTCCCGAAATTGCGCGCCAACCGTCCATTCGACTCGAGCTACTCATTACCTCCTCCTATACGCTGCCTGCAAGCTTGCTTATCCCTTGACCGCACTCGATTGCGTTCTCATTCCCATCAAACACTGCGAAACCCCGCGCCATCTTGGTACCACGTAGCGGGTCGGAAAGGATAAAGGGCCCACCTGAACGGCTCTACACGCACATACTCATAAAACCACAATGTCCTCAGAGCTCGCAAACCAGCTCGGGGCAACTTCCCTCAACGATGACACCCCTACAAACGACGACTGGAAGGCTGGCTTGAACAAACCGGCGAAAGATGGAAGAGTACAGACCGAGGATGTCACAAAAACCAAAGGCTTGGAGTTTGAAGATTTCTATATCAAGCGCGAGTTGATGATGGGCATTTTCGAGGCTGGTTTTGAGAAGCCTTCGCCCATTCAAGAAGAGACGATTCCAGTTGCGATCACAGGCAGGGACATTCTGGCGCGTGCAAAGAACGGCACGGGCAAGACCGCTGCTTTCGTAATTCCCACACTCGAGCGCATCAACCCCAAGTTGCAAAAGACCCAGGCTCTGCTTCTTGTGCCCACCAGAGAATTGGCCCTCCAGACCTCGCAAGTATGCAAGACTCTGGGCAAGCACCTCGGCATCAACGTCATGGTAACCACTGGCGGTACTGGTCTCAAGGATGATATTATTCGATTGAACGAGACCGTCCACGTGATCGTCGGTACTCCTGGTCGCATTCTCGACCTTGCATCCAAGGGTGTCGCCGATCTCTCCGCTGCCCACACATTCGTCATGGACGAGGCTGACAAGCTTTTGTCGCCCGAGTTCACCATTACCATTGAACAGCTCCTGCAGTTCCACCCGAAGGACAGACAGATTATGCTCTTTTCCGCGACTTTCCCCATTGTTGTCAAGTCCTTCAAGGACAAGCACATGCGCGATCCCCACGAAATTAACCTCATGGATGAACTTACGCTCCGCGGTATCACCCAGTACTATGCTTTTGTTGAGGAGAAGCAGAAGGTTCACTGCTTGAACACCCTTTTCAGCAAGCTCCAGATCAACCAATCTATCATTTTCTGTAACAGCACCACCCGTGTTGAGTTGCTCGCGAAGAAGATCACTGAGCTGGGTTACTCATGCTTCTATTCGCACGCAAAGATGCTTCAACAGGCTCGCAACAGAGTTTTCCACGATTTCCGCAACGGCGCCATGCGCAACCTTGTTTGCTCTGATCTTTTGACTCGCGGTATTGACATTCAGGCTGTCAACGTTGTCATCAACTTCGATTTCCCCAAGAACGCCGAAACCTACCTTCACCGTATTGGACGTTCTGGACGTTTTGGTCACCTTGGTCTGGCTATCAACCTGATCAACTGGGATGACCGCTTCAACCTTTACCGTATCGAGCAGGAACTCGGCACCGAGATCCAGCCCATTCCCGGCAGCATCGACAAGAAGCTTTATGTGTACGATGCCCCCGAAAACATTCCCAGGCCTATCGCCGCGACGCCTCAGCAGCAATTCGCACTGCAACAGCAACAGCAGCAGCCGCCAAATG
>MSJI02000358.1:0-16510 GCA_001931905.2 Cladosporium sp. IMV 00045 | reverse complement strand
AAAAACAAACCTCCCAAAACGCCACGCTAACCTTACAATGCTAATCCAGCCTTCGAACTCCCAAACCCGCCCCAAGCAAAGCAATGACACACAAATAGCCGAGACCCTCAATTCCACCCCAAAATTCCCTCCCCAACCACGCCCTCCCCCCTCGTCACAAACGAAACTCTCCGTCCAATCACCCCTTCCCCTCCAACGCCCAAATCCAACCTTTGATCCAGATCGAAAGCCTGCCCGTGCCGCGCGAGTTGCGGAAGAGCGAAGCGATGCAGTATGCTTGTTTCTGCTTGAGCGCTGGTACTGGAGAGGTCGCCGTCGCGGCTGTGGGAGGAGCGGGTTAGTGGTTTGTCTGAAATGGTCGGGGAACGGAAGGGAGCGTGAGTGTGTCGTGACTTACTGGATCACGAAGTAACTCCCGGGCAGGTGGGTTTCTTCTCCTTCGTCGAGGAGTCCGTTGAGGGTTGCGGTTGTTTGCCCGTTGAGGGCGTTGCTGGCGAGGTGCAGGGAGAGGGAGCGGTGGAGGTTGGGACGGTGGGTGGAGGAGGGTTTGGGTTGCAGGAAGGCGATGGTGCCGCCTTGAGAGGCGCGGGAGGAGGAGCCGTTGCACATTCTTGTGTGGTTGATTGGTGTTTGTGTAGTGCTAGTTGTAGTAGGCAGGTGTAGTACAAGACGTCTCGAAGTTGGATTATGTTGTTCTCAGGTGGTCTTTGAAGGTCGTTGAATGTAGAGATGTACTTTGGTTATAGGTTGAGTCGCCTTTGTTGGTAGTGATTTCTAGGTAAGACTGATTTGATTGAATGAATCCATTTGGGTACTCGTCAATATATACCAAACAACACAACTCCTACCTCGATGGGCAGGCACGTGACCCTCCTCCGAAGTGAGCACGTTTACGCCAGCCAGGGCCGCAAACTTGCTCAGAACCGTTTCGCATGTTGGCGGGCTGGACGTCTGCCACTTTTGTCTAAAACATAAACACTCTCACATACATACGTAACCCAGGTTGCAGAAAGCAAAGAATTGTTCACATGACTTGTTGCTGGAGAAAGGCTGGATCTTTGCAGTTGCTGTGGAGAGGTGTGCTTTTGTTCTGGCCTGGCGCCACGCGCAATTTTGACTTTTGTCGTTTAGTTCCTTTGGTCTTCACGCCTTGAGGACGAAGTGACCGAGTTCATGCGCTTTTGAAGATAGATGACTCTAGTATACTGGATGCAACTAAGAGAGTTATTCCCAGAAGAAAGTCTCTCGAGTTGGTGTGCACCTATCCTCAGGCATGGACTCCTAGAACGAGTCCTTGCCACGGAGAGAGTCGTTCTTGGGAGGAACAGTTTCCCGAGTCTTTATACAGCTATCCTCAAGCATAATAGCCCAAGACGGATGGCTGCCACCGAGAAGCATTAATTGAGACGTGACTGAGAATCGAAATGTGCATGTCGGGTAATGGACGAGGCTTTTCGTCGAAAATGGATGAACAAGGCAATGAACGACATGGACTGTAATTGCGACTCCGCGAGGTTCACACACTGAATATTATGAGAGACGCATTCCTTCATAAAGAGAAATCGAGATAAGCAGCGAAATATGCAGTTTCTTGAATACCTCTATGTGTAAGGTATTATGTTGGTTTGTCATAAAACCATATCTAAATTCCCCCTCGAGAAGATGTTACAATCGTAGTCGTCGTAGGAATTAAAAGACATTCCATATCGTTCTCCCACCGGTCAACCCCTACACTTGAACTTCAGACTTAAGCATAGTAAGTAGAGTTCTTAACACCCGTACCAGGGTATCCGCCAACCCAATAATCCTCCTCCTGGAAGTTAGGAGGCGGCGGCTGAGGCCAGTGGTCAAGCACAACCGGCTCACCAGTCAGAGTGAAGTTCCTGACCGCCTTAGCATCGTTGTCGATGACGAGCGCGTAGTCTCCAGGGTAGAGAGTCTTGTCGCCGTTGTCCGCAACGCGGCCCAGACTTCCGAGGTTCAGCTCGAGCGAGGCCGTGGCCGACGAGCCGGCTTCGACGTCGTGGACGCGTGCGTACGCCTTGAGCTGCTTGCGCGGGTAGGGCTGGGGGCCGAATTGGCCGGTCAAATAGCCGAGTACGACGTAGTCGGAGGAGACGTCGCCGGTGTTGGAGACGGTCACGTCGAAGGTGGAGAAGGCGCAGAGGTCGGGGTAGCGCTCGCCGCAGTTGTTGGTGAGGTCTTGGATGGAGTAGGATGCGCCAGATTCGGTGGAGTTCGCAGTGGCGTTGTTGGATGAGTCCTCGTCGAATGAGACGGAGAAGTCGGTATAGTGGAGACCGTAGCCAAACTCGAAGATGGGCTCGTCCTCGTACCACATGTAGGTGCGTCCGGGAGAGCCGGTGGTCTCGTTGGGGCGCAGAGTCATGTCGGTCATAGGGATCTGGCCCACGTAGTGGGCCGGGTATTGGGTGACGGGCAGTCTGCCAGCGGGGGCGGTGATACCCTGAATGATGTTGAAGATGGCAGTACCGCCAGACTGACCAGGGTAACCAGCCCACAGAAGGGCAGTGATGTTCTCGTTATTAACGATTGGGGAGTCGTCGAGCATAGTGCCCATCTGTACGACAACCATCGGCTTGCCATATTCACTCAATCGCTCAATAATGTCGATTTGATTGCCCGACCAGGTGAGGTCGTGGCGGTCAAAGTCCTCGGCCTCGACATCGTTGTCAATTCCGCCGACATAGATGATTACATCAGCCTGCTCTGCAGCAGTCCAGAGCGGCTTCAAGTTGTCCTATTCGAAAGTAGTCAGTCATGAGTTCACTACCTAACTTAGACTGGTTGGGCATCATCTTACAGTAGTCGGGTTGAGCTTGCCACCACCAGGTTGGTTGACCAGGTGCACATTCGCACCTGTCTGGTTCGCTGCATAGTAAGGTCCGTGAAGGTAAGGTGCAACACCGAAGTAGTTGCCTTGCATTTGCTCAGTCGCGTTCGCCCAGTCACCAACAAGAGCGATGGTCATGTTGCTGCCAAGCTGCATGGGAAGACCACCATCGTTCTTGAGGAGGACGATGCCTTCCTCAGCGGCCTGAACGGCGAGCTGCTGCGCCTCTTCGGTGTTGACATCGTCCCAGCCGAGGTTTCGGTATGTGCTGTTGGGGCCATCGAAGTAGCCAAGACGGACCAGGGACGAGTATTGGCGAATGAGGGATTGGTCAAGATCAGACTCCTGAATGAGACCCTGCTCGTACGCGCCGGGCAGGTACGTAGAGTAGTAGGTGCCACAGTCGTAGTCAGTACCGGCAGTCAAAGCTTCCGCAACGACCGCCTCGCGAGTGTCGTTGTAGCGGTGCGGGTAGTAGATGTTCTGGATAGCACCGCAATCGCTGACCACAGTCTGCTGCTCATCAGTCCAGTCCCAGTGCTCGCGAAGCACATCGTTCAGCAGCCAGGGATCAGCACAAGTAGGCCGTCCGTTCAATTCGTTGTACGTGCACATGAAACTGAAAGCATTGGAGTCTCTTGCGCACTGCTGGAAGGGAGGCATGTAGTATTCGACCAGATCGCGGGAGCCGATGTGGGCGTCAAACTGGTGGCGGTGGTTGGCGTTCCATGACTCCAGATCGTAACCGGCGAAGTGCTTGCAGGTCGCGCCCATGCGCTTGATCTCCTGGTTTTCACCGCCCTGGAGACCATCGATGAGTGCCTTCACGTAGCTGCTCAAGTGGAATGGGTCTTCGCCGGGTGTTTCCTGACCTCTTCCCCAGCGAGGGTCGCGGTAGGGGTTGATGTTAGGCTTGAAAAGTTAGCCTCTGCTTATGTTCCTTGAATCGGTAAGTCGATAACTCACAGTCCAAGCTTGCAATCCGGCCTTGAGGTGGTTGCCAAACGCGCGGAACTCGGTAGAGATCACAGTCGCGATCTTGTGAACGAGCTCATCATCGAACGCAGCTCCAGTCAAGATGGGCTGAGGGAAGGATGTCGCATGTCTCCATTCGCCCTCCTCTTCGAACTGAACACCGTTCTGCTCAGCGACTCCGTGAAGGGCTTCGTTCCACCAGATGTACGGCGGGAGGCCAATGCGAGGAGCTCCGGGCTGGTTCTGATCGGTGTTGGCAAACTTCTCCTCCAGCGTCAGCGCCTCGACCAGAGCAGTTGCTCTGGACAGAGGGTCCCGAGACTGGTCGCAGATGGAGTTGTTGCTAAGAGGACCACTGGAGCAGTCTGGAAAGAATCGCGCTGAACGGTTCGCTGCGGTTTGTGCAGACGCTTGACCGACAAGCGCCGTCAAAAGAAGGCCACCTAGTGCTGCAGACATCGTGGCTCAGAGGATTGAGGTGCGAAAGAGACAACAAAGGTGAAGGTGGCCCTACCTTTTGTACCATTTCCGGAAGTACCAAAAAAATGGTGATCGCCCAGAAAGTGCCTCGACAGGCATGTCGTCACTCCTTGACTTTAACCTGAAAGATCCACTCGGACTTACAACCCTCTCATCCCAGGCTGGGAGTGAGCCATGCAAAGACGAATTGTATGATGCTCGCAATAGAAGTGTGGGCCATCAGATGGCATTGGCGTCGAAGAAAGTGGCTCTCAGAGTGGAAGTGCCCAGTAAGCCGCATCGGAGAGCAGCCGGATATTCTACAAAATCGTGATGAAAGCAGGCATGATCGTCACGGTTCGCGGAGCATCGTGGCAGGGCAAAGAGTTGTCAGGTCTTGAGTTTTGTGAGATCCCCACTGAATGAGCCTGGAGATCTTTGGAGAAAGGGTTCTTCCTCATCGTCTCTCCACTGTTCCCCGCAGCGGACTCCGCCGTTCGACAAGTCCATGGCCGTCCTGCTTGCAATCACATGGACCTATGCTGAGATCCTTATTGCTGCTTGACTTCACCTCGCTTCGCTGGTTGACGTTTGAAGACCAGAACTTTCCGCCAGATGGACGATGAGATGATGTAGGTCTTAGTCGTTGGCAATGCTTGATCATCCTTGCAGGACGGACGGTGGTGGCTTCGCATGTGCCGAGGACCGGTGCATGGCCCATGAGCTCTGATCTACAGGCCATTATTATGCCAAGGCGGTAGGGTAGCGTAACCTTTTCGAGTACCTTTAATTCAGGCAGAATCG
Organism: Cladosporium sp. IMV 00045; assembly: GCA_001931905.2. Lineage (NCBI taxonomy): Eukaryota > Fungi > Ascomycota > Dothideomycetes > Cladosporiales > Cladosporiaceae > Cladosporium > Cladosporium sp. IMV 00045. The sequence continues at coordinate 11,418 of MSJI02000358.1, read as the reverse complement.
AGTGCACTGCATCCACTCGGACTTAGGAAGCCGCCGACTTCCATGTTTGTGTAGTGGAGTTCGAGGTTATACCTTATGCTCTGGAGGTAAAAGTTGGTGAGGAGATCGAGGGGATGAAGGATCGCATTTAGCCTAAATTCATCAGGCTACACTCTCACTCCCACCACCACCTTCGCCAACTCACCATCACACACCTGTCCGACGCGGCATGTTGCGAGGCAGTCTTCGCGGCAGATGGCCTGGCGAGCCTGGGTCGTATTCCCTCAAAAGTCTTCGTCTGTCGTGCATTCGCGATAGCTGTCAGCCATCATGCCTTCTGTGCGTGAGATTCAGACGAACCTGATAGCTTGAGATTGACAAAGAGCGACACTCGCTCTTCCACAGTTGCCATTTGCTGACAGTAAATTACTTAGAACCAAGGTGAGGAGAGCTGCATTTGATGGTGTGCCAGCGCGATTTTTTTCGAAGAAGTCAGAACTGCCACCAGCAACATGCTGGCTGCCAGAAACAAATTGTACTTTCCATCAGAGTAATAGCCATCTGCTATCGGCTCGTACCATTCAACACCGGCTGAAAGTGCTGAGGAGACATACAAGATGATGACTGGATTACAATGGTACAATTGGAAAAATTTCTCTCAGCCCAACATTGGATACCCGCAAGGTACAGGACGAACACCAACGGAGTTTGCATTCAGCCTGCCAATCCATCAACATCTAGATTCGCCTGGTGCTACGAACCGGAGTCATGGGTGATCAAGCGTCGCCCTGTGCCCGCCTCGAAAATGCACGCGTTGCATATACATGGCTACCTACTCCCTCGCATTTTGCCCAAGCTTTCGCCATTGGACAAAAGCAGCCACCATGCCTATTAGCCGCGTGCTTGTTTGACACGTGCAGCTTGGGAGCTAGCTTGAGTGAGACCTACCCCATGATGGTGGCGTTTTCAAATAACTCATCCCATGGGCCCTCCGCAGCATCGCTGCATGGGTATATACTGCAGGTCAGCCATGCGGTGACGGTAGGTCTTACCTTCGCTTCTGTAGAGTACACAGCTGTGGCCGCTTTCCTTGGATCATAGTACTCGAGCCTCGTCTGTAAACATTCAATCATTCATCATGGCCCCAACCGGTACAGCATCTATGTTCGATCAGGCCGCCGTAGTGCGCCGTCAGGAGCTCCAGGGCGCCGCTGGGCCCATGGCCATCGTCCGAAATGGCAAAGTCTTTGGCATAGCATGCTTTGCCTGCCTTGGTGGCCTCCTCTATGGATACAACCAGGGAGTGTTCAGCGGGGTCCTCGTCATGCATGCCTTTGGCAATCACATGGGCGACTACACTCAAGATCCGTCGAAGATGGGCTGGCTGACATCTATCTTGGAGCTGGGAGCATGGCTGGGAACGATCTACTCCAGTTTTCTTGCTGAGATCATCTCGCGCAAGTACGCAGTTCTTGTCAACGTCGGCGTCTTCATGCTTGGTGTGGTCGTCCAGGCTACTGCTATCAGTGCTGGCGGTGGCCACAACTCCATCTTGGGAGGTCGTTTCATTACAGGTATGGACTTTACCCAATACATTTTGATTTGAGGCTCATTATCTGTAGGTATGGGCGTTGGCTCGCTGTCGATGATTGTACCAATGTACAACGCAGAATGTGCTCCGCCAGAAGTTCGCGGCGCAATGGTTGGTATGCAGCAGCTTGCCATCACCACAGGCATTATGATCTCGTTTTGGATCGATTATGGTAAATCAAATCAAAAATCTACTGGCCTCAATCGAGACTTACAGCATCTACCCAGGCACAAACTACATCGGCGGTACAGGAGAGGGCCAATCAGACGCAGCTTGGATGATTCCGTTGTGTCTTCAACTCTTCCCAGCCATTATCCTGGGGGTTGGCATGATATTCATGGTATCAACTTCAACTGAATATCACACTTTACAGAACTCTGATGCTTGCCATAGCCCTTCTCACCCAGGTGGCTGGTCCACCACGACCGCGAAGCCGAAGCTCGCAAGACTCTCGCCAGTCTACGCAACCTGCCACAAAATCATGACCTGATCGAACTTGAGTTCTTGGAGATTAAGGCTCAGTCAATGTTCGAAAAGAGAACTGTCGCAGAACACTTCCCGCACCTGTCTGACGGTTCAGCGTGGTCAACGATCAAGCTGCAGTTCGTGGCTGCGGCTTCTCTTTTCAAGACAAAGGCCATGTTCCGTCGCGTTGCCTTGGCTACGATCACTATGTTCTTCCAGCAGTGGACTGTGAGTTTTCTTGCTCAAAGCGGCTGGAAGCAGATATTGACATGTGAGACAGGGTATCAATGCCGTTCTGTACTACGCACCCCAGGTGAGTTCGACCAGAGGTGGATGGGGGGTCGAGAACATTTCACTTACAAATCGCAGATCTTCAAAGGTCTCGGCCAATCTTCAAACACCACCTCGCTCCTAGCTACAGGTGTCGTCGGTATAGTCATGTGGATCGCGACCATGCCCGCGGTTGCATACGTCGACAAAGTCGGACGTAAGCCGATCCTCATAGTCGGCGCTATCGGAATGGCAACGTGTCACATCATCATTGCGGTCATCTTTGCAAAGAACGAGAACCAATGGGAAACACACAAGGGCGATGGATGGGCTGCTGTCGTCATGGTTTGGCTATTTGTCGTTCACTTTGGATATAGCTGGGGACCCTGTGCTTGGATCGTTATAGCAGAGATCTGGCCTATTTCACAAAGGTCGTACGGAATTGGTAAGACAAGCGATTGAGCCTCAGCACGGAAGCCGCATCATGCTAACGTTTCTGATAGCTCTGGGTGCCTCGTCCAACTGGATGAATAACTTCATCGTTGGCCAGGTGACTCCCGACATGTTGACAGATCTCAGGTAAGAAGTCTATTTCAACGAGCATACCAAGCAGCGATTTGCCTTATTGCTGCACATAACTACTAGTGTCGCCTGGTATCTAACATGTATCACATTACAGATACGGCACCTACATCTTCTTCGGCCTACTCACGTTCGGCGGCGCAGCCTTCATCTACTTCTTCTTCCCGGAGACCAAGGGACTTTCTTTGGAAGAGGTAAACCATGAGCACTCATGCTTTAATGTGGATTCAAACGGCCAATACTGACCCTCATAAAGATGGACAACCTCTTCGGTTCCGTCGGCGCGGCCGCCGCCGACACCGAGCGCATGGAAGAAATTACTCGTGAAATCGGTCTAGTAGACGTGGTCAAAGGTGCCAGTATTTCTGGCCCTGGTGCCAATGAGCCGAAGGTTATCGATGAGAAGATGGGGACTGAAACTAGGGAGAGGGATACTGAGTCGGACTAGGCGGTGACGCTGATCGATGGATTAGGGCTGGTGGATGGGAGAAGAGAGAAATTGAGATAACGTTCTCTGGACTGCGTGCATCTTTACGTATCCATAGGCAATTACAGAGGAAAACGGTGGCAAGCGAGATTCCCACTTTTGCCGTTATGTGCGGTGGCCGATGGTATCGTGTTGAGCTTTGAGGGAAAAGGTAGGCAGCCGAATGCAACATTTTCTTCGTGTATCTTGACAAGTGACGTGAATGTGCGCAGATGATCGGGACCATGTCGTTACTGTATTCTTTTAACACGGCAATCAATCTCTGCAGTATCGGGTCAAAGCACATCGACTGGACAGCGAACCTAACAGCGAACGTAGAGCCGGCAAGAAGTCCGTCCCAGGCAACGGACTTCGTGCCGTATGCCTCTGACTAGCAAGCCATTAGACGAGCGACTCGCCCCTCGTACGTTATATTTCCTTCATTCTCTCTTCAAATCAATTGGAAACAGCTGATTATAACTCTCTTCTTACAAATTACATATCATCATGGGCCCCACCAACAACAGCACCGTGACCCTACACGACAAAAACTACAATCTCCCCACCCGCCCAACCGTCGTCGTCTGCATCGATGGCTTCGATCCGACATATCTCACTACCGGCATGGAGAAGGGAAACATTCCGAACATGACTCGATGGGTACAACAGGGTTTCCATGCAACCGCCAAAAGCGCCATGCCCTCCGTGACCAATACCAACAACGTTTCGATTGTCACAGGCGTGCCGCCGATTGTTCATGGGATTTCTGGGAACTACTATCTCGACAAAACTACCGGCGAAGAAATGATGATTCTTGATGATACGACCTTACGCGGCTCTACCGTTCTTGAGAAGATGGGCCAGGCTGGTGTCCGCGCGGCAGCAATCACTGCTAAGGACAAGCTGAGGAAGATCATCAACCATGGTCTTGACCCAGCCAAAGGATCGATCTGTTTCTCTGCGCAGTGCGCTAACGAATGCACCATGGAAGAGCGTGGCATCGTTGGCGTTGAAGAGTGGCTAGGCCGACCAGCACCGCAGCAATACTCCGCCGATCTATCTCTTTTTGTGCTCGATGCCGGTGTCAAATTGCTCGAAGAAGGCCGAGCGGACCTCTTCTACCTCACCCTTTCGGACTATGTCCAACACAAAAATGCCCCCGGCTCAACTGAAGCGAACGAGTTCATGCATGCGATCGATTCTAAGCTCGGCCGTGTGGAGGAACTAGGCGCTCGAGTGGCTGTAACTGGCGACCATGGAATGAGCCACAAAGCCAAAGACGATGGAACGCCGAACGTGCTGTTCCTTGAAGATTACCTCAACGAGAGATGGCCGGAGGCCGGGTCGAGAGTGATTTGCCCAATCGCAGATCCTTTCGTCGTGCACCATGGCTCTCTGGGAGGGTTTGTTCGCGTTCATCTGATGAACGAGAGTTTCGAGGACGTCGAGGAGATGATACAGGCCTGTCGTTCGCTACCTGAGGTCGAAGTTGCCTGCAGCGGAAAGGAAGCGGCGGCCTTGTTTGAAATGCCGGAAGATCGTGAAGGCGAATTGGTGGTGATTGCTAAAGATGATGCAGTCATTGGGAGTAGAAAAGAAAAGCACGACTTGTCACAACTCGGTGGGCTAAAGTTGCGTTCGCATGGCGGACTGTCGGAGCAGGTGATTCCTTTGCTCATGTCTGAGGCTCCACGTGAGCAATTGAACGACGCAAAGAAGTGGAGGAACTTCGACGTCTTCGATCTGGCACTCAACTATTGAGAGCAGGCTTCAGAGATTATCGATCGCACGTGCAGGTCTGAGGACAGAAGGATCCGAGATGAGGAATTCAGTAGAATAATTTTCGTTTCAAATCATCAGTGTTCGTCAAAGCCCATCCAGTTGTCTCCAAGGTCTGTGAAGTCCATGTTCCAGATGTCCTCCGTGAACATGCTCTCGTCAAAATTCATCTCAGACACATCATCGAACGTTCCGGAAGTTCCACTCGAAAAGCTTTCAGTAGCATGTTCCAATCCTTTGGAAATGCTTAGCAACGGATATGAAGGAGATTGTGGTAGCTGAATGAGTCGTAGAGTCTCTGTCAAGTGCTGCAATAGGCGCATAATATCCTGCTTGTCAGAAGAACTCACTGCAGTATCCTCACGAATAGTTTTGATCAGCACGATGGTTGCGAAGGCCATCATTGTACTGAAGTATGAGGGAAGGTCAAGGAGGCGCTTCTTCCCATCTAGCACTATGCGAAGTACTGAGACTGCGCTTTCCCGAAACTGTTTGCTGAAGTCGGCAAAAGTGGACGATTCAGATGTCGACTGGAGGCTCGCATTGCCTCGATATATGTGAGAGCAAAGGTACAACTTTTGAGAGTGGTGATACAGGTCTAGCATGCTGCATGTTTGGTCGTGGGAGTCAAACACCTTCAGACCATGCCATGTCTGTAACCATCGGTCGTACTCGTTGCTAAACCTGAGTAGCTCCGTTGGTCGCAATACAGCAGCCTGACTTTCGACATCCGCTCCAAATTGCTCGAAGACGCTTCTAGTGATGGACCAAAGTTCGACCTGGCTGATCAATCCCGAATCTTGGAAACCCGACAATCTGGTATGAAGGAATGCTGTAGGAGCCTTCAAAGATGGCCATTCTTGGGTCATGGGCGGCCGACCATATTTGAGGGAGCAATGATGGTCGCAAAAATACACTAGATAGAAAAGCCGGGTTCGGTCATAGCACTCCCGTTTCGTATGTGGCATCTTGCTTATGCAGCGGTGGAGATCGAGTTGAGAGCCGATTCGCACAGCTTCAGACAGATTAGGACGTTAGAAGATATTCTTTGAGGGACGAAAACTTACCAAGCCCGTTCAGAGTAGGTGCTATGTCATCCAACCAGACAGCTGCAATACATAAGGCGCGGATATCATCGTAGCAATACGTCGATGAGAACAACTTGCCCGAGACTTCTGCGATAAAAGCGTCGTGACAGACCCGATAATGTGCAGACGCCGAACAGAAGGAAGCAACGGTACAGACTGCGGCCGTCAGGAGAGGCGATCTCCTCCGTATATCTGGTAAGGTAATGTCTGACTCCAGGATCTCGTGTATGTACTGATTCAGATGTATGAGAAAATAGTCGAGACAGCCGGCTGCTACTTCCAATGAGATGATATCGCGAGACACGATATCCAATTTGCAAGTACTGATGATCCTCGTGGCATTATCATCAATCGAGGAGGCCGGGAACACGCCAAGATTGGAGGCTAGATTGAGAGCATGACCGTTGCTGCTTTCTTTCACCAGGCTCTGAGCATCCAGATTCTCATTTTCGGTTGGAACTGATGTAGGTACAACCGCAGGAGCGTTGATAGGATGAGAGTGATCTGTTGACAGATGGTTGTTGGCCTCGCGAGGGAGCTGAGCTCTTTCAAGAGCTTCTAGTCTTTGCTCTATACGCTCCTTCCATCTACACGCTCATGATCAGTGATGCACCACGAACCATTCAAAGAATCTAGGCCAGGAAGAATAATACGTAGCATCATCCTCTAAAAGCATTTGCAGGCTCTTGTTCACCGTGCATGACAGCCCTCTGGTCCGGCAACGAGTACAAGGCGGACCGGAGCCTGCGATGTTACACTTGACCTTCCGTTCCCATCAGTATGGGTATCTCACATCCTGTGGTAAAATTAGTCGTACCTTCAGTTTCCGGCAAGACACGCAGGCCGTGATCTTGCGGCTGATGTCGGGTTGTCTGCGGTCGCCAAAAGATGCGCGAAGAGCTTCAGCGCGAGACATTGCGAGGCGCTTGGGTTATTCGACAAGAGTGCTCCGTCCCCATCTGGCTGGGATATAGTCTCATTCACGAATAAGCGACGATGTGCGTTCAAGAGTGTGATGAGAAAACAGGCGAGATCATGACTTCGATTCCTGTGCCACCTCGGACTTCGTGCCGACTGCCGAAGCCACATCTGTCACTCTTCATAAGAGACAGCCCCTCACTTCGTCTCCATTCGACACAACAATCTGCGAGATATTCTTGCGTGTGTACGCACTAACAAGGCAGGCTGGCTTCAAGTCTGGAGCGTGAGTTGCTCCAGACCCGAGGAAGCTGGCGTGGCTGGTTGTCACAGACACAGTCGAACGAGCTGTTCTCAGCTGAAGGATCGAAGATCCGCTCGGCATGGGGATCGCCAGACGTGCCACCCTGCCTCCCTGCTTACTTCCATGTCAGCAACAGGCGAAGAAGCTAATGTCTTGGGGTTGTACTTTTTAGGGTTGATCGTCTCGAACTGTAAAGCGATGTCCACATACAAGCGCCACTTCAGCTGTTTATTCCTGACGCTTACATCTTTCACCTAATCGTGGCATAGATATACCACGCGAAAGAATCACTGTAAACTGCGATCAAGAGAACATGGCACTCCCAGAAACCATGCAAGCCTGGAAATGCCACATCGGCACGCCGACGCTTCTGCGTGTCGAAGTACCTATCCCTAAGCCGGGACAGGAAGAGGTCCTCGTCAAAGTCCTGGCATCGGGCGTATGCCACTCTGACTGCACAATCCTGGGCCTCAAAGAAGCCGTCCATGGCATGGGATCCGACTTCATCCTAGGCCACGAAGGCATGGGAGAGATCGTCAGCATGGGCGATAAAGTCGACAGCTCGGTCCACAGCATCGGGGACCGTGTCGGCGTCTACCTGAACGCAGGATGCCATCAGCCAGAATGTCTCCAGTGCAGTCGTGGGCTTCAGCAGCTTTGCAAGACCGAAGGCGGGCATTACGGTATCGGTCGCAACGGCCTGTTCGCAGAGTACGCGGCGATTCACAGCCGCGCGGCATTCCGTATTCCGGATGGTCTGCATAATACACTCGCAGCGGTGTCGGCCGATGCTGTCGTGACGGCCTATCACGCTGTGAAGTTCACCGCTGCTGTGAGCCCGGAGCAGACGATCGCAATCTTCGGTTTGGGAGGACTGGGCATGAATGCACTGCAGACAGCTCTTCACCTGGGCGTCAAGCGGATTTACGTCGTTGATAAGCGGCAAGAAACTATCGATGAGGCGATCAAACTCGGCGTACCGGCAGGAAACGCATTCTGTACTGCCTCGCCAGACTCGATGAATCTTCATGAATTCGTGGCAGCAAAGCACGTCGCCATCGACACCTGCATTGACCTGGCAGGCCATGCAGATACTTTTCTTAGTGCACAGCTTTCGCTACGTCCCGGGGGCACGCTGGTCTTGGTTGGCTTGCTCGGCGAGCAAGTGCCTTTGCTCGGGCTTGTAGTTGTCCCGGCTGGCTTGACGATCAAGGGATCATATAACGGAAGTGCGCAGGCATACACAGAGTGCTTGGAATTGATGGACAAGGGAGTTCTGGTACCGAAGGCGCAAACGGGTTCGATTGAGGACCTGCCTCAAGTGCTGCAGCGTTTGGATGACGGGAAAATCCAGGGTCGAATGGTGCTTTTGCCGGATTGGAAGAAGAAGTGATGTCTATTTGTTGAGGTTGATCGAGGGTGAGCGGAACCACGATTACGATTCGTGAATGATTGACCACGGATTACATTCCTTGTCGTCACTATGAGAAGCTTTCCTTAGACATGTGTCTTGTTCTGATCATAACACGGAAGTTGATTCGTATGAGATACAGGCGCTACAAAGCTCCCACGGTTGTGTCTCAACAGCAATACAGATTTGTAACTACCCTAGCGTATCCAACACACTTCATGCCCAAGTATTAAGGCACCGTATGTGGCATTGTCATGTGTCCTCTCAACAGTCAAGCCGAGAAGTCGTGATGGCATCTAAGGGTCGTTGCAGAGAAGGGCCTGGCCGAGCTGCGAAACGAGTTAGTATCTCGGGCGTTCGAAACACGCGGCAAACAGCCAAGAACTTACGATAGGAAGGACACAGCACTGGGCTTGGTCACCGGTCTCGGCGCAGACGGCGTTGAACTCGTCAACAGTGTCGGCAGGGGCGGGAGCTGATGAGGTGGTTAGCCAAGGAGATCAATCGCGATAGACGTTAGATCTGTGGACGTACGAGTCTCGCAGGTGATGTCAGCGAGGTCGAGAACGTTGAGGTTGCAGCACTGGGGAGTGCGGCCACCGCAGAGGGCCGGGTTCACTTGGGCAACGGCGACAGAGGCGCCAGCGGCGAGAGCGAGGAGAGTGAACTGCATTGTGATTGAAACAAATTGGGTTGGTAAATGGAGTGAGTGGATGAGATTTGTTGGGTTGGAAGATGGTTTGATCGAAGAGAACGACAGGAAACCTACGGCTCTTTATAACTCACGCTCGAGAACATGCATTGACAAGAACATGCCGTCCCGTTGCGACAAAGACTGGGCAAGATTACCATTGACCCAATGATCGTGCATTTCTATCCCTGGTTGTTTGATCCAGGTACCTTGGACACGAGAACTTGGTCGTGGAGCGTGTTGATCTGGCGGTGATGATATCAAGGCTTGCATGGCTAAATGACCTGACTGGGTTCTTGTCTCCTGTAAGTGTGGTTTGCTCTGTCCAAGAGGTAGCTTTACCAGGGTCGAAAAGGGAGGGTGATCCGGCCACAAGGCCTGATTGGGTCGCGGCACGGGAACTCGTACGTCTTTGGCAGTGGATGGGCGTCAATATTCTCGAACGACGCGATGGTCTTGACGTTTCAAGTATCTTTTTTTTTTTTTCAGATCGATTGTCCTAAGCTGACACACATGCGACATGCGAATGGAGATGAGGGGAGCTGCATGTCTGACAGAAGCGTCGGGTCGCTCACCTGCTGAAATTCCTGTTGACTTGAAAGAACGTCCACACAGGGGCAGGCATTATCGGAAACCCATGTTCGTCGAGCTTCCACAACAACGAAGATGAACCGTCCTGGTGTTGATCTTCAATTCGTCGACGAGCGTTCACGGCCAAGGCTGGTGCTATCGGCAGTTAAGCATGACGGGCACGTGGCAGGCAATGGGCATTGCAGTAGTTGTTTCTGTATACGGTTCGAGCCGTCGAGTGGACTGTTGAGCAGAAGTCCTAGTGCCATAGAACCCTTGCAGCTTGGATTTTAATGCGGAGAAAATCAATATATTTTGATTGCAAATGCAGGACTGCAGATGTCATGTCTCAGTCTGGCCGCAGGCAGCGTCACTCCTGGTGGCAGACATTGGAAGTTGGAATGCCAATCCTGAATGGTCAACCTGATTCTCACCGTCACGGCCCATATTGGCGCGGCCGCGGAGCTCGAACCCATTGTGGGTAATGGATACGTTCTGAGAGTCCAGATTCCCAGTGTTGATAATTGCGAGAGGCGGCACGTCGGCACAGACGGCTGGTATTTCGATTTGACATGGTTTCATGACGGGCTAGCTCGATGTGAACGGCAACGGTCCATAACCGGGTATCAGCAATTGACTGCACAAATAAATATCGAAGTATCCATGTGAAGATGGATGCAGGAAAAAGGAGCAAGGGGAAGGAAGTGACGACAAGGAAGCTGGTGACGACGGTCGGCCATACCTACAAAAGTGCCAAAAATATGAAAAATACTAAAGTACTAAAATCCAAACTTTATTTAATATAGTTATCACTTAATTAATCGTTTAATCGTCGCCTATAATACATAATAACAACCTATTTTTACTCTATTATTATACCGATTCGCTACCTAGTTATACTCTTACGTAGCCTATTAATTAATTAGAAATCCTTCTATATAATAGTTATACGCTTTACGTAGATAGTAGCTAGGTTTACTACTAAGAAATCCAGATTAGTATTAATCGCTATATAAATCGTTAATCATTTCACTTACTTTTAAATTAGGAGACTAGAAACGCCTCGGCTACCTCCTAGATCGCACCTAACGTAGTCGTAGTAAAGCGTAAATCTTAACCTAAGACGCTTACGTCCTACGTAACTTTACGGTATAGGCGCGCGAACGAGGTCTTAGGGATAAGGAGATTAGTCGTCTTCTAGTAGCGACGGATCTTACGGAGAGCGATAGCTAGATTAATCGTTAGCGAGTACCGGCTACGCTTTACCGGCTACGGTTTTACTTACTTCCTAGCTTCTACCTACG
>MSJI02000357.1:0-24800 GCA_001931905.2 Cladosporium sp. IMV 00045 | reverse complement strand
AATCGCTTCCGTAGTACCGATCGGTAAATTATCGACTTCGTCTTAAATTACATTCGTAACTTTTTTTAATCGGCTATACTCTATACGGTGCTTCTATTTCAGATGTCGAATCGTAGTGTTTTAGCTCTAGACTCTACTATATGTCGTATATAGGAGAAGCTTAATATCTTCGCTATAATATATACTAGAGTCGTAAATTATCCGTATAGGTATATATAGGATATGTTTTTAGTAGAAAGTTAGGTTGTAAAGTTTACTAGTAGAATGTAGTAGATCGTTAAGAGCGTATGTAGTAGCTAAGCTTTCCGACTCTATACTTACTAATCTACCCCGAATCTAAACGGCGGAATATTATTATTAGATTTTAATCTTAGATGCCTGCATATTTCCTATAAACTTGCGAATTTCCTAATCCCTATCAGTGGGAGCTAAGGTTACACTAGCGAAAACCCTAACCCTAAAGGCTCGCTGGTGTAACCGGGTTATATAGCTGGTGTAACCAGGATATACCGGCTAAGGGACAGTTAGACCGAGATGAGGCATGAATCCTCCTGCAGGACGAAGCAATCGAGAAGCGCGGTGGAGCAGGCTTAGGCAGGCTTGTATGATGCGTACGGTCCACTAGACGTTCACACCGCGTGCGGCTTTCGCCGGCCAGAAACAGCGACCCATTCCTTCGCTTCATCCATCTATAATATTAGTACCCATCGCAACTATCCTGGCCTTCGCTGTGATGGCATTGGATCAACTGGAGAACCGCGGCTCTATTCCCATCCTGTGCTGAGCTATCAACGGCCATCTCGAGCTTAGCGTTGTTGAGTCAACTCACTCCTCCGAGGATGGTGCATTATTGCACGGAGGTCTGTCTCTGCTGTCAATCTTCTAGCTACTATTGCGACATGGAAACTGTGTCAACACTAACCTGGAGCATTCGTGTGGGTGCTCGCCTCCGCATTGAACCGATGGATAAGAAGACGTAATCTACAAAGGGTTGTCGTTTGTTGCATGGACAAGTTCAGCGGGCTGTCAGGATGCACTCAAGTTACATTCGATCTGTTCACCGAGCACCCAGCCCCACAAGGAAAACTTATGGAAACAATGCTATCATCTGTGTGATGATTACGGCAGGGAGGCAGGGAGCCTTGAAACTTTACTGACGAAGCGATGGACGCGTGAAAGAGCACCTCTTGATGGCGAGACAGGCGAAGGAAGGAGGATTGCATGTCGATGTTTCAGGGAGAGAAGCATGAACCAACAAGGCTACGCTAGGGGAGAATTCGTCCATCCTTCAAGAGTGCTTCAGCCCATCTAGATCCACTTGTCGGCAAATACCGTGCCGTGTCACGCTGTCATGTCCGTCCACCGCTTCACACGAGTCAAGACGACTGTCCAGCTGCACTTCTGAACTTCACATTGTGACTGCCCTCGCCAATCCTATCTCGGCAGGTAAATGCCACGGCTTGCGTCCTGTCCACGTTTCGTGCTCTTCGCCTCCGACCAGTTCATCTGAAGGCAACATGACAGCATGGTCAAGCGCGTAGGGGAGACCACGATGTCTGCCACGCCACATCATTGCGCAAATGACGACCTTGCTAAAGACCGTGAAGTCCCCAGAAAGACTGGTGAGTGTTGAGTTGGTGCCTAAGCTCAAACCCACATTTCCATACGCGCTGACGCATTCGAACATGATGGCAAAGACATTGAAAGCAGCGTTGTTGGGGTCCATGATGGGCTTTGACTCTGCGATGCAGATGCAGAATGTACCCAAGAAGATGTACCACAAGTCGAAGCTGAGCTGATTGCGGATATGCTGCATCAAATACGAGGTCATCGGCTGATTGTCCTCTGGATCCGAAGTGTCGGCGTATTTGCCGAGAGCAGTGTCTTCGTATGCATTGCTACCTCGGATGCTCATGGCGATGGGATATACCGCAATGTACATCATAGTCAGCAGACTAAATTGTACTGCCGGATTCACTTTTGCGAGATTGAAGGTGGCTGTGCCTGTGTGACGAGCGCTTGCAGCTTGGAAGGTCGCTGCATTTAGTCGAGCAGCCATGGGAAGCGATGCAACTTCGGGATTGTCGAGGTCAAGAACCACGATGAGAAGCACATCGACAAAGTTCAGAACGAAGAGAATACCGAACAGAATCCAGGTAGAGATGCTTGGAAAGAGAATGGTGTAGCATCTCCTGGGGTGATCGAGAATAAAGCGCAGCGACTCTTGCATCGAGCTCTTGGTAGGTGCCAATTTGTGAAATGACCAGATGATGAACCGAAGAATAATTGGGTGACAGGTGTTTCCCGCGCAGGCTAAGAATGTCAAGAGGACCATCGGCCAAGCCGCATCTCTGAAGCTAATCATGCTGTCTGCGGTCAAGGTGAATCCGCAATTGCTGATCATGGTTTCTGCAGAATAAAATGCCCACCAGACAGGGTTCACACCTTGAGTCCCAAGGTAGTCTCGATACTTGACGTTCGAGTGAAGAATCCATGGCGTAAGGCCGATGTAACCGATGAGGTGCAGACCAGCATACAGGCCAACAATGATCTTGAGCAGGAGCTTCAGGCTGCGGTATTCAACACCTCCGAGCTCCTCGCGATCATTTGCGGTCAAGCCAGCAAAATTCGAGTTCTTACCGACCGTGACTGAGGAGGAGAGTTGAGGCAGGCTGTCCAAAGCCAAATCATTGCGAGATTGGGACACGTCAGTGGACAAGCGCCGGGACTCGGGCTGACTGCCAAAGACAAATGCATTTTCCAGAATACCAATGGGGTTGACTGCTTGCCGTGCTTTTTGTGATACTGAGCGTCTTCTTTCGGAGAATTGCTTAACCCGCTGAATGCTGCGTGCTCGGGTTCGCGGAGCTGGAACAATATCATCGTCGTCGGTCGCTGTGTTGCCAGTGATAGTTCTGACTAGGTGGAAGTCGGCCCCTGTTTCGCGTTAATGATGAGCAACTATTATGGCGAAGTGCTATAATAACTCGCCTTGCTCACGAGCAAAGGGCGATGGTATCCGCAAGGCTTTCCGATGCTCCAGTTCTTTTGCCCAAGCAATATGTCCTCGCTTCTCTGAGTCATCCTCAGCCAGCGCATCTTCTTTTTCGAATTCGTCTTGGAGCTTGACCGAGCATTCGACAGGTGGTTCATTCTGAATGGTCTCTTCGGGAGACCGTTCTGATCGCACGATGTCTCCTAGCTCGCCTTCGGAACATGTCTTGGGTGTCCTTCGCGCCTTCAGGACCGATGGGCCTGATGAGAAGGTGAGTATATCGAGCAGCTATGCATGTCTGGTGTAGCAAGACTCACCGATCTCGCGGAAACGCTTCTCGAAGTACCATATGCGAATGATGACCACGAGAATGTTCACAGTGGCAAGGTTGGTGATTATTGGGAAAGCATACACCACCAGTTGCTGCGCAAGTTTGAGGTCCTTTACGTCGACCGTGTTCAGACCAGACTCGGTGCAGCTGCTGACGGCGAAGAAAAACGCATCTACGGCCGACAAGTTTCCAAAGCAACCTAGGATCAGGAATGCGATCAGCGAGCAGCCGATAATGTATGCATCTGAAGCGCGTGTTAGATTGAGACGTAGCGGTGGCGCACGGTTCAATACCGGCGCAAGGTGATCACTTAACAATGCAGAGAGATGAAGTCCAGGCGGAAGCGGCGAGAGAAAAGACGAGGACGTGCCATGATGGGAGACTTGGAGAGAGTTTTGGTTGTGGAAAAGGTTCGTTGTTGGTTGCTGACACTCAGGAATGCGTGCGCTGAGGGATTTCGTTTCTTCTGCGCCTGGTGGGCTGGGGACGGAAAACAGCGCAGTTGGGATTGCGCTTTTATCTGGTCGATAAATCGCGCAGCGCATCACGAGGCTGTGCATCAATCACAGTACGACAGTACAGCAGTGCCGCGTGGGGTAAGTTAATGTTACACCAGCTACACCATGCTTGAGCAGGCGATGCATACCTTAACATGCGCATAACTTTCTCAAAGCAAATGTCCCGTACGAACTTTGTATTTCACTACCATCGGCTGCAGATGATTCTGCTGACTGAAGGGATTCATGAACATGGGCAGACTCCAATCCACAATGGGACTTATGGTATAGAACCACTGATTGCTAGCCGAAGCTTATAACGTCGCTAAACTGGGTGGTGAATGCTTGCTTCGAGTCCCCCTGGGCTTTGTTCCAGCCACTAGGGTTTACTAAAGTCCAAGCACGACTCAGGTAGTAAACTGCAATGGAGTGACTTATCTACAATAATGTGGCCTGATTTACTTAGACGACCATTACCGTAGTCGTGCAAAGTATCGCTGGTGATCCTCCAACCAAGCCATCAGTATGTTAGTTGCGGGGCGCTTCCACCGGAGTCGATTGTGCATCTCAATAAAGATACAACAAGAGACAGCTTGGGAGCCGTGAAGCCTTTGCATCAATCTCGAAGTGAAACCGTCTTTGCTGGCGGGCTGTCAGCCTCGGCTTTTCCACGTCGTTTCATCCAGTTTTCTAGAAGTCCCGTAGTATTTTGCCTGATCGAACGCCTCGTAGCCGACGTCTCCAGACAAGTCACAGCACTCACGCGTCGTTCGGAAGGTCAATCAGGTTGCGAGAGGCTCAAGATTGTAAGCAAATCAGATCCAACGCCCAAGACGCCTGAAAAGTGCATGCTGGAATTCTACTTCTGTTTCAATATCTGTGCATTGCTTGCCTGGCGGACGGACAGAAAGACTGACTTCTCTCACGTTCTTGCGGCTAATCGAATTCACCGGGGCATACCACGGAAGTCGACGCTGTAGTCCCGATAGTGGCCCCAGTTTTCTCCTCCTACCTTTCCTCGAATCGACACGCTCTAGCTACACTACCCCGGGAAGGCTGGTTGCCCCAGGTAGTTGATCACACTAAGAGTGGAGAAGATCTATTCTTTCCGACCAATGGGCTTTGGCGACCCAACCCAGTCGACAGTGCCGAGCGGCTTCAATAGCCAAACATCCTGAGGAGTGGTCGCACTTCTTGGCTTCGAATGATTGAACATACTACCACTTAGGAAGGTGCTCGGAAAGCCAAAGTCGAATTCGTAGGCCTCTTCGACCTCTTTGATGTCTTCAGATGACAATTCGACGTTCAGGCCGTCAATGCTACCTTGCGTGTGCTCGACCTTTCTGCTCCCGACAATGGGGAAGACATAAGGTGCTTTCTGCATGATGTATGCCAAAGCAACGTTCAGCAGAGGTACATCCTTCTTGTTGGCGATTTCTTCGAGGTGGGCAGACACTTGCTTATCGCGTGTACTGGTGGGGATGAAATTGCGACCCTCGTTGTGCTGTTCGCGTGCCTTGAAACCCTCTTTGGTTTGAAAACGGCCCTGGTTGAGGACTCCGTAGGGACAGATTGCCATACCTTCAGCCTGACACATCGGAACGATTTCGCGCTCCATGTCCCGCATCGCCGCACTCCACATCCCTTGGTAGACGACAAAGGGCCTGAGGCCGTGGTCGCGAGCGTACTGGTTAGCCTTAGTTACAACCCAAGCTGGCGTATCGGAGACACCAAGGTACAACACTTTGCCTGAGACAACAAGGTCATTCAGTGAGTGCATGAGCTCCGGGATGGAGGTGGTGTAGTCCCAGTAATGGATGTAAAACAGGTCGATGTAAGTTGTCTGAAGCCTTTTGAGAGATTTCTCGAGAGATAGCTTCATGGATTTGGTGCTGTTGCCTCCCTTGTTGACTTTGATGGCTTCTTTAACGTTGGCCTCATAGTTGTTACCGAACTTGGTTGCAAGCACGATCTCATCGCGGTTGTCTCGTTCTTTCATCCAGTTCCCCACCCACTCTTCCGATTGGCCATCCTGATATACGTTCGCGGTGTCGATGAAATTGCCCCCTTGGTTGTAGAAATGATCCATCACAGAAAACGCAGTCGATCTGTCCATCAAGCCGTACTTTTCCTGATGCACGTCTCCGAACGTCATTGACCCAAGGCACAATGGCGACACACGAACAGAGGCATTCGGGGCTAACTGTCTGTAGCGTCGAAGAGGTGAAGCTGATTGAGAATCGCCCATGGTAAGCAGTGGCTGCTGATATTTGGAATCTTCGGGTCAATGAAGATAAGAGTCAGGTAAGATGAGAAGAGATGAAACAAGCCTAAACTAGAGTCTTGGAAGGGCACAGCATGCATCTCGTCTTTTAAGAGTGAAAGGTAATGATGCGTTGCATCGGATTTAAGGATGGCCTTAAGACCGAACAGCCGCTTGTCTCGTCATCGTGGAGCAGCTGTTCTACAGCCCTAACCGACACGAGGACTGGAACGCAAGTGTTTTCAAGCCTCGCGGCCGCAGAATGGAGAGACGCGGCCGCGCCGGCTAGTGCAGCTCCGCGCTCTTCTCACTAACGTCACTTGAGAGGCTTGGCGTTGTTTGGCAAGGGTAGGCGCGGCACCTCGCTTATCTTGCTAATAAATCGCGTTTGATGGAACATTAAGACATTGGTGCGTCTCTCCACGTCGTCTATATGACTTCGAGAATAGTAACCTCGGCGGGTGATCATGACTTCTTCATGCTCAAGTATCGTTCCCGCATCTTCTCATCCTCCAAAACTATCCTCGTCAGACAGCCGACACCACGTGGATATTTGTACGGCGATCACTCGGAACATTCTCAGGGCGGCACTTGAACAAGACCTCAATGCCAAGTGCCCGAGAAGAAGAGGCGCCAAGCGCAGATCTCTTCTGAAGTACGGAGCTTTCACTTGTTGCCCATGCGCAGATGTGGCGACCTTGCTTGTACGTGCCTCTTGCAACATGACAAGTATTGGCGTAAGCAATTGCCAAGATCGAATCTCCTGTAAACTACGAAACAGTCAATTGAAGGCGATGCACAGATCCTTCAGCCTACATAAAGCCCGCGAGAGGCCCAGTAACTTACCACAGTCGCTACCAGTACTCTCTTTTTACATTCCGTCGCATTTCCATCAACTTCCTATCATACGGGCGCTGACTGCAACGAAAAAGTATGCAGCTCGTTCAGTTCCTCCGGCTATCAAGCCTTGCGAGTGCAACGCCATTTCTATCGGGACGTGGGAATGGATCAAACCACTTTTTAGGGGATACGCGATCACCCATTGCGAGTACGAAGAATGGGACAGTTGTCGGGTTTCGTAACGATCAGTACGACCAGGACATGTTTCTGGGCATTCCTTACGCGGCACCTCCAATCGGCGACTTGAGATTCCGTCGCCCTCAGCCGCTGAATGAGACTTGGAGCGAGCGACCAGCGACTACATTCGGAAAATGGTGCATGCAGGCACCGTTGGAACTTGTGGGTTTCTCTCGGCCCGATTTCACCCCGGAAGAGAGTGAAGATTGTCTCACAATCAATATAGTGCGACCTGCTGGCGTTGATGAGTATACAAGGCTGCCGGTTCTTGTGTGGATCTACGGCGGTGGACAACAGGAAGGCGGTAGCGCCGATCAGCGGTACAACTCCTCATCTCTGGTTGAAGAATCCGTCAGCATGGGCCAGCCGATTATACACATAACATTCAACTACCGTGTGTCCGGGTTCGGGTTCCTCTCTGGTCGCGACATCTTCCACTCCGGATCTGCGAATGTTGGGTTTTACGATCAGAGAATGGCTCTGCACTGGATTCAAGACAACATCGCTGCGTTCGGAGGCGATCCATACCATGTGACAATTTCTGGTGAATCAGCCGGAGGCCTCAGCGTTGGAGTGCATTATCTCGCATATTCTGGCCGAGATGATGGACTATTCCACGCAGGTATTTGCCAAAGCTCTGGCCCGCTAGACAGTGCGGCTTATGCGAACCTTGACCAACAGAATGAAGCATACGACAGAGTGCTCAAGTTGAGTGGTTGCGGGCAGGAAGACGATGGTATGGCTTGTCTTCGCGCCGTTCCAGCCAAATCTCTTCGCGAAATTTTCCAGGGTGTTTCCTATGGAGGTGTGATCGATGGCAACATCATCACGAACGACTCAGTTCACAATGTTCGAGGTGGAAACTTCGTTCAGCGGCCGTTACTGATCGGCTCTAATCTCAACGAAGGTACCGCCTTCACCCTTGAGGGCAGAACCCGTGTCGATACTGCTGCTGAGTTTGCAGAGATCGTGTCCGGCATGGACGCTGCGGGTGTGTTGACCAATGAGACAACGGACATGATCGTTGGAGAGTACTTGAACCTTTCCGAGTCCGAGGTCGCTACGGGACTGGGTACGGTTCGTCCATCACCGAACGCAACCCTTGGTTCTCTCTATGGTCGCGTGAGCTTATTCATGGGCGACTACATGTTCCTCGCCAGACAACGCCTAGTAAGTCAGATATGGGCGCAGGCCAAGGTGCCGATCTACGGCTACAGATTTGACGTCCCAATGGAAGGCTTTGACCATGAGGTACTTGGAGCTACACACTTTGCCGAGATCGGTTTCACCTTCAAAAATAAGTTGGGATTGGGATGGCCCGTACATCCGCTACGGCCGGCAGACGAGTCTACCTTCGACGATCACTTGCGGCTGGCAACAACGATGAGCAGGATGTGGGTGCGCTTTGCTAGCACTTACAACCCGAACTCGAATCGAGGTGAGTACTGCACGATGAAGTGTAACCATTGAAGTGTAGTGAGTTGACATGTGAGACAGAAACCTCGGATGTCGCACCTTGGCCAGTGTACATGAACCAAGATCCACGCATTTTCGTTTTCGCACTCAATGGACACTATGTCGAGCCAGACACCAGAAGGCTTCAAGCTATGCAAAGTATTCTGGATAACGCCTTAGACTAAATTGAATAAGTTTTGCCGAGTTTCAAGAAGACTCGATCTGAGTGAGGAAGTTGATAAGTTTGGCCAAATCTCATAAATTATCGATCTAGACAATGTAAAATGCTACCATCGCCATTTGGAGCAGACACTTACACGATGAATCGACCGTGGGATCAACCAATGGCGAAAGAGCGCATACGACCCACTGTAGTTATTCACGCTGGGATACCAATCTAGATTGAGACCTGTGCTTGATCACATCCGTCAGTTTCTCGGGCGATTGCCCCTTGTCACCTAGCAATTGTAGCGACGTGGTTTAATTTCAGTGGCGTAGTTCAAATTTAGTGGAGCATGTCTATAAGGAATCCTACAGAAGATGCAGTCCCCTTTTTACCACATTCCTCTGGCTATCATTTATGTATCAGTGCGCCAAGATAGTCTTGCATTTGGGCAACTTATAGCCTGGATAAGATCGAACATTTCGGCTACATGTATTCAAGTCTATGAAGTATCACGAGGTCATGACAGGCGTATGCAAGGGAAGAAGCAATGTGCTTCGCGAAACGTTAGCGCAGCATTCCCATCTATAGTACAGCACTTATCGCGTGTACTGGTGGGATGAAGTTACGACCCTCGTTGTGCTGTTCTCGAGCCTTGATACCCTCTTTCGGCTGGGAATGGCCGTGGATGAGGACACCGTAGGGACAGGTTCATTGATCCCTGTACCCACGGGGAGTAATAAGTTCCGCGAGGGCAATTCCCGATACACCTTGTGACTCTCTCCATCCTCGACCACGCCAGCCGAGGCGAAAAGACCAGGGCTCACCTCCACAATTCCAGGGTAGTCTTTCTTCTTCTCCACGTTCCCACATCACCATCATGGAGCAGCACATCTTGTCTTACTTCCATGGACACGACTCTGGCTCACACCCACCTTCCTTTACTGCTATGCTGCTTCGAGTATCTCACCATCCAGTGCAGACACAGCTCAGCAGTTTTTGCTCACAATGAATCACGCTCGCCGTTAGGCAACGCTTGCAACAGCTGTGTCCACCTGGAAACGCGTCTGCACCAGCACAGCCGATATCGCCACCCGTCGAGGCTGCCGACTATCCTCATCACAGTAGCTGATATATCGATTTTAGACGTCGGGTCTGTCAGATTCACTGGACAGGCACGCCGCAGTGTCCCAACCTTTCCAATTTCCCTGTGCTTGATGGCACCATCCGTCCAGTCACGTTGAGCGACAAGATGGCAATGGCTATTGCTTCATCTGCCTCGATCAATTTCGGTACGGATGGATGCATTCGATGTTTGCACCTCGACCCACTTCCCATCATCAAAATCTCACACCCTAACAAGAAATCGCGACTTCGCATCCAACGCGAGAATTAAATGCTCAAAGAGATGAAGCGCCGTTCTTTACCGGTCCCTTCCTTCGGTAAAGAACCACTGATTGACGAGGAGGGAATCTTTAGTTACCGCATGGAGCTTCTTTTGCCGATTGATCTCTACGATCTAGAGGCAGTGTCGGAAGAACTTGGGGCTATCATCGATCGCGTACACGGTTGCGAACTTTCGCATGGAGACCTGAATCCCAGTGATATCGTGCGAAATGCCAGTGGAGACATAGTGTTTATCGATCCAAGATTTGCTGGCCCAATTGGCCAGGAAATACCGTATGACATTTCACTTCAGCACGAGGGCAATGTTTTCTGCACGACCACAGACGAGAAACACATGGCAATGCTCTTTCATCAAGATTCAAGCGATTGCTAATAACAGCGAAGCTTGTCAGATGATGCGCCCTCGTTTGTATGTCTACTTCTTCCCACCGCGAATTGCTCGGGCTCTTTATGGCGTTTAGAGTGACGCATTAATCGCCATGAAACCCAGTCCGGCGATTTTATTACAGGCAAAACTGGCGTCGACACTACTACTGAATTCGGCTAGAGCGTTCTAACGTAACTCTCCGTGGGTTGCGAGTTCGTAAGGAGATATTCAAGAGTTCTGTGAGCGGCTTAGCGAAGCACAGTTGATTCTGCTTGACACGCTGTCACGCCTGCGCAGCTTAATGCATCTTATCGACAGCCTTGCCCGCATCTCAAGCGTGCTTCTAGTGATTATCAGACTAGCTTGACCACAGTCCAGACAAATCGGACGGGGACAAAGGTCTTCTTCATCAACCATCCCATTATTGATGTACTTGCGGAGCGCCCAGGTCGGTCGCCCCCGCTCATGATAGTGAAGTCTTTATAGCCTCGTTCTGCATCTGAGGTATGATGAACTTCAGCCCTGCCACTTGCGTTAATAAAAGTCTCATTGTGGATCTCCCTAGCTTATGCGTAGATGGCGTATATGGACTGGGTGCGCTATCATGTATGCCCAATGGGTCCCAAATCACGTCTCGGTCACTTATTGTGGTAGTTAAACTACGGAAGTACTTTGAAAGAAGAAGTGGGGCTGGCAGGGAACTTTTCTCGTTGTCGCGACATTTTGGGAGGCGTGCGCAACGAGTGTTGATTGCAGGATGTCACCAGTGAGTGCCGCTAAAAATTCGTATTCCCTTTGTATGTTCTATCATTCGATCCAGCGGCGGGCAACAGCGATGCCGGCACCGGCTGCTTCCCGAAATGAGATTCGTGACAGAGCTCATTCACCGTACAACGCTGATCGTAAACCGCTGCTTGACAGCTTCGTCCTCCGGCTCGCTCTAAGCTCCTGCGAAACCACTTCAGCAAATCGGGTAATGCACCTTTCTCAACCTTTCCCAGTTCTCATAGATTGGACCCTCGCACTCTTCTCGGTCAATACATGATCTGTATCAGCACGACGGCCCCAAGGAAAAGGCTTAGTCCCCTACTTGAGCTGAGAGACATTCCAGCATTTGGGTCTGCACCAGGTCGCAGTGTAAGGTAGTTGTTATGCGCATTCTTCCTCTCAATTGTGCCAATATCGTTGCACGACTGGCCGAAATGAATTGTGTCTGTGTAAATGTGGTCGGATATGCACGCGGCCCAGTTATCCTTGTCTTTTGCAATCGGATGACACCAATGGTAGCAGCCGTCTGTGGACCCTTGCACCTCTCCTTTGCAGCAGTATTCCTTCATCTTTTGTCGAAGATCGGAACGACCGCCTGACATGGCGCACAAGAAAGTGTCTGAGTTGTCTGAGAAGCCGGTGATCCAGTTTTGAGGGCCAATGGCGCTTGGGGTGCACCAGCCAACTATTTGATGTGGGTTAGAACGAGTTCCTGATATATGTTTGTGTGATTGAGAGCAATCGTACGAGAGCGGTCTGCCACCAGTTGTTGAGCCATGTTAGAGGACTGATGAAGGGCGCGAAGACCGATACGAGATTCGACGAGTATAGCACCCAGGACAAAGAGTTCCACCGCTTATTGCTGCAACAGCTGAAATGCAGAATCGTGATTGAGAGAGCGAGCAACGATGAGGTAGAAACAGTGGGACAAATGGTAGTAGATGGAAGACGAGGAAGGGTTACGGATTTGGTGAACATACTGACTACGACTATGGTTGGCGATCTGGGCACTCGGCGACAATGATCAGCGAAGTTATTTGCGAATGTCTAATTTTTCTTCGCATTACGGGATCCCAAGAAAGTATGTATGTTTAAAGTTTTTTTTTTTTTTTTTTTCCACGCGGCGTTCTCGGCTAATTTACTGTATAGGTTCAGTTGTTGTTGATTACCCCGGCACACGTTTTGGATGCAGAACAAGGTGATCGGTTGGCTAATTATCGATTTGAGAACGGTTTGGCCGTTTCATTTTCCACAATTAAGGGATCAATTTGCAGGAATAGATGTCTACAGACCCAACTTCGTGCTTCGTTTGAACAGTGTGCTTCCAAGTACACGGCCAGGTGTGTTCTTTGCGATGTGCAGAGAATTAGGGCTACATCAGACTTCGTGTTCTCAGCAAGCTTGTGTCGTATTGACTTGCGTCGCCGTTTCACCCGTAACTCTTTTCGCGAACTCCGCCGTTCAACGGTCATCTTACCGGTAGACAATCGCGTCACGCTCAAATTTGACGCGATTGCTGCAAAAGAATGATAGACGCGATAAGATTGACCATGTGCGAGGCGCATTTCATTTCACTTGAACTGAAGATGGAAAAGCAACGGTGCATCACGACTTACCATAGCGGGCACGTGGAATTAATGCCGATGTCCTGTACGATGACTGCTGTTCACGAACCCTACCCAAGTGACCAGGCCTTTGTGCCGGAATTGCGAGGCCATCTCCCAATCCTTGAAAAGAGAATAGAGAGCATCGTTTTCTTGAACCCCGAGCATGCACTTCACCGTATGCCCAATCATGAGCAGACTCTATCCTCCATAGGAGGATTTGTGGACAGCTACGTCTTCGCGATAGGGAAGTACCTCGCTTGGTGTGAGCCCAAGGAGAAGGCCCTGAGACACCAAGCTGGATGGGAACATGCTACACAAAAGCTGAGAGGAACGCGAATGTCGCCATTGGAGAGCCGGGCATACTGGAAAAAGGCGATCATCCGCGCTGCGCCAAGCTTTCTGAAAGAATGCTAGACTGGCCGTCTTACTAGATGCCAAAGCTTCCTGGTCATAAGCAAATGGCGAAGCTCGAGAAGTGGCACCCAGGCCCGAATGTAAAAGTGCCAGGTGTGCAGCCGCGAGAGCTGGACCTCCTCGTGGTAGACTACATAAAACACGATACTACGGAGAGATCCAGACCAAAGCAGCCACGCCTAGAAGGTTTCTCCGTTGAGGTGATTTTTGGGATATCCGTAGGCAAGGCCTACGCGGACAAAGCACGCCTGGAACGGCAAGAGAGGCCTTCATTGCATTTGCGCTTCTGTGGATGAATGGTCAAATCCAAGCCGACTCTGGTCTCCTCGATCAAGCGTTTCCTGTTGCGAATCCACGCTTCCCAGCCGTTTCTCTTGACGAGGAAGTTCTAGGGGACTCTGGACAGACAGACACGCAGGTAGAGGATATGGTCAGAGATTCCTTGTCACACACCCCACCAAGTCTACTCCTACGCTTGGCCAACAGCGTTGTAGAGAGATGTTGCCAAGAAGCCACCCCCTTGAAAGATCTTCGCAAATGGACAGAGTTCATTCTTCCGTGTCTTGTTCAGTCAGACAGACCGGAGCTTGCTACCGATCTCATCAAACACATTTTGTTGGACAGCCCTGGAGACACTTCAAGGCATCGCATTGTGCTTCACGCTGGTGTTATCAAAAAGCTTCCGCCTGGTCATGCGAAGAGTCTGATCTTGGACCCCAAAGATGGTGTTGTAGTCCCAATCGCTTCGGAATTGAATGAGCGTTCTCCAATGACCGAAGACCACTGGCAATTGGCTGAATAGGCTTGTGATCCTCCGGAAGTAAACGACGTTGGAGACTTTGCTCCGATCTGTGCTGCAGTTGTCAGGTCCGTGACAGAGTCATGCGAAGTCGACTCTCTGCGTCATTTATGCCTGGTACAACGAATCCTGATACCTTTCATTCAGAGATCTCGTGAGAACAACACACGCTGGGTCAGAATCTTCCTTCGCAAACACCGCGCCTCCCAGCTTTTGTCTCAGATACCCGAGTCTCCCTGCAAGCCGCAATTGTTACATGTTCTTCTCACGAAACATACTGTGCACATGCCGCCTGTAGAGTTCGCCAACCTGAGCGACTTCCTTTCATTTGCGGGGCGCCCTTCGAAAGACTATAAAGAGCTCGCTGCAAAGCTCAAGGAACATCCAGAAGCTTACAAACAGAAAGACGCACACCATTGGCTTCGAGTTACGAATGGCTCCCAGCTCACTGGATCAAGTCGCTCGACACAGCATCATGGCATTGTCACCAGAGCGCTCCTGACAGCGCAGTTCACAGCGTCTGAAACCGCAGTCACAGATGGGCTGGTCACACCACTTCAGCTGCAAAAAGTTCTGGATCTTCTTGCAGACTCCCGCTTTGCCTGGAAGCGTGGAAGGTTCATACAGCTATTTAAAAGCCCCCGCTGGTTAATATAACATCGGACAAACATCGACGATGGCGACAATACTGTCTTCCACTGGTCCAGCACGCCGTGTCGCTTGTCGGAGGAATGCGCACAGAAAGGTGGCAGCGGGATCCGCAACGCTGTCCAAATGCACTGCCGGACACTTTCCAGCTCCAGCTGTGGTTTTTGCCGTATCCAAACCTTTGTTCTTCATCGGAGGAGATGCAAAGCCTCACCGCCTTCGCGAACGAGATGCGAGTCATGCTTGAACGTCTGACATCGGGCGGGAAGCGGTATCACGTACGTTGGCCTTTGGTGAAACGATCCGCCCGAAAATGCCCCAAGGCAACTTGGACCGCACTGGCGATCCGACTGGGGCTATTGGAGGGTAGCGACCAGAGAGATCCAATGCTTGCGCAATGCTTGTGCGTAGACTTAGCAGACGAGCTTTTGTCCGGCGTCGATGATTTGCTGGAGTCCGAGGTACCGGATGTGAAATTAATGCTGCAGACCTGGCAGCAATGCTATGATGAGGATGTGAGAAGCAGAGGAAGCCAGCGTCTTGCTTGGATCAATGACAAGAAAGCCACTGGGCGGATTCTGATTCGGAGTACTAGGCTTAAGTGGTCGCAATTGATTGAGACGAGACCAGAGCGCCTTGCTGAGCGCTTGCCCTGGCATAGGTGCTCCGTTTGCCTGCGCTCACCTGATCAAGATATGAATCTGATAGACTGTCCCCAAACATACGATGTGAAACCTATGCGCAGTACCTGAGGTCATCGCCTGCATGGACTATGTTGACAAATGCGTTCTTACTCCGTGCATGTCATCGCCGCAAAAAGCTTACTTCACATTAATTCCGCGTCTTACGCCGAGAACTTATCTCATCGCACGCATGACAGGAGAGTTTACAGTTTCACGGGCAGTAGGTGGCACCTCGCTTGTCGTCTGCCTTCGCTGATCGAGAGTTTCGCTCTTCAAAGTAAAGTCCATCCAATGCAGACCACAGTTGTAGGTGCATAATGTCCGCAGGCTCCGAGTCTGACATTCGCTATATATAACAGCGCCAGAACGGCCGTACAGGGAAGGCTCTACTCTTCTCCCTCTGTAAGGAACAAAGTCGAACATCTCGCAAATTCATCAGTCGTCGACTTGAGAAATCCCAGCATGGCCTCCCCAAAGCCCAAAGCCATCAAAGTCGTTTTCGGTAAGTACATCAGACATCTTTACTTCCCATCGGTGCCACCAACTAAAGCTCACCAACACAGGCGCAATGACCCTCGGCGCCGCCGGCAAAGAACAAGCGAGAATTCACAACCTCTCCACAGCCTCCGGGCTCCTGACGACGTTCCAATCGCACGGACACAACGGAATCGACACAGCCAGCTCCTACGGCGAAGGGACCTCCGAGACAATGCTCGGCTCCCTCGATCTGCAAGAACGCAACCTCACCGTCTCGACGAAATACTATCCCACCTTCGGCCGCGCCGTGCCTGACTCTTGGGACAAGACGCAGCGGCATACGCCCGAGGGTCTGCGCTCGAATCTCACGTCCAGTCTGCGGGCGCTGAAGATGGATAAGATCGATATCTGGTATTTGCATGCACCAGATCGCTCGACGTCATTTGCTGAGACCTTCGAGGCGGTTGATGCACTGTACCACGAAGGGCTGTTTGCGCGGCTCGGGCTGTCAAATTACCAGGCGTGGGAAGTTGCGCAGATAAACGAGCTATGCCGTGCGAACGGATGGAAAGTCCCAGACGTATACCAGGGAGTGTACAACGCGCTGCATCGAGGCGTCGAAGCGGAGTTGTTTGCGAGTCTGCGGCACTACGGTATGGCGTTCTATGCCTACAACCCGTTGGCTGGCGGGTATCTAACCGATCGGTATACGCGGGAGACAAAGGGTGTTGATGCCGGGTCACGGTTCGATCCTGAGAGGTTCCAGGGGAGGGCTTTTCGCAGGCGATACTGGAACGATGCGTACTTTGACGCTCTCGAGGGATTGAGGGCGGTGGCGAAGAAATCTGATCTGAGCGAGGCGGAGTGTGCTTTGAGGTGGTTGGTGCACCATTCAAAGCTGGATGGCGGAATGGGAGATGCAATCATTGTCGGTGCGAGTTCTGTGAGGCACCTGCAGAGTAATCTGGTTGACTTGGGAAAGGGTGAGTTGGCGGAGGAGGTTGTGAGGGTGTTGGATGAGGGGTGGGAAGGGTGCAAGGGCGTGAGCTCCAATTACTGGCATTGAATGTCATCTAAATATATGTACTTGGAACTTGGAGTGAGGTTGAGATCTGATTTGAGCTTATTAAACTTTACCTTGCTTGGACGTCACACTCCGTGGTTCTCCAGGATCTGTCTTTAGCCAGACCGACGAGCTTTATCTCCAGCATTCCCTGAATCACCATGTTGGAATTTGTCGTGATCACATTGCAATGGGAATGCTCTCGCAGCTGCGAAGGGAACCACTGCGCGGCATGCGGCTGCGGGTAATGCGGTCTTCACGGCTGGCGAGGCTGCAGCTCCTGCGAGACCGCGGTGCTCATGAGTTGGTGGGATTGATCTGGAGGGTGTGTTGGCCGAAGCTGAAGTTGACAACGTGCTGGGATGTAAATTACAAGAAGCGAGACGGCCGAGGAAATGCTTGTTGCTGCGACGGATTGCGTGAACGTTGATATGGATACTGCCAAGTCCGTTGTCGGAGGAGTCGTTGCATCGGAGCCATGGGGAAAGTCGGGATGGCTGGTTTGACTTTCCATTGAAAGGGAAGACATTACTCATGAGGGGTGTCTTACAGATCCAACTACCCGGATAGGACAAATGATGCCAAGCATAACAGACGGGCTTGGAAGGGGATGATTACTATCGTTCGGGTGGTGGGAGATGCAGATCGAAGGTGCCTTGCAGGTGTTGCATTCATCAATCTCATCACTCCAACCCCACCGGGGCCAAGTTCGGCGGGACACAGCCCCAACAACGCCAATAATCTGCTCCTGCTTGTCGTCTGTCTCCATCAGCTGGGAGTGAGTCGACTTTGTTTATTCTATATCAAGCAACTCCCTCTTCCTTTTCTCTGCCCTACCGAATCCCAGCACAGATCTTCTTCATCTCCCGTGTCCGACGGATCAATCAATTCCAACCATCTCATTCCCCCGAACCATCCCCAATCCACTCCCGCCCAACACCGCAGCAGTCATGGCACACCCAAATGGTACGTGAACTTTATCATCACCAGCACAGCACTATCTCCCCTACCTTATACACATCTCCTCCTACTCCTTATACACACTTATACACCCTCTCGGGCATCATCCCCCGAAACACCCCAATGGCATCCCTCCTCTTGCCACCAGCATGGCGCGCCATTCGTCGCCCCGCCTCGCTCCAGCACTTTAGGTCGGCTCTCGCCTACTCACACCCATGCAATGCCTCCACCACTCCAGCGCCATCCCATCCACAACCCTGGCGCACATTTCACGAGTCATACAAGCGTCGCCGTATGCAATCCTTCCACCATGAACACGAGCATACCCAGCAATCATCACCCGCTTGAAACACAGCATCCATGCCCGTCACCAACACACCGCTGCCTTCTCGCAGCAACATCCACCAAACTTAACACTGACCACACCCTTCCTCCACAGATGACACCTTCACCGCCTCGCTCGAGGCCAACAAAATCTGGGCCACCGACATCGCCTCCAAAGACCCGGAATTCTTCAAGAACAGCGCCAAGGGCCAGACGCCTGACATCCTGTGGATCGGCTGCTGCGACTCGCGCGTGCCCGAGACCACCGTGCTGGGCAAGAAGCCCGGCGAGGTGTTCGTGCTGCGCAACATCGCCAACGTGATCAACCCGACCGACATCGCGCTGCTGAGCAGCGTCGAGTTCAGCGTCAAGCACCTGAAGATCAAGCACATCGTGCTGTGCGGGCACACCTCCTGCGGAGGCGTGAAAGCCACGCTGGCCAACAACAAGCTCGACATCCTGGACGTCTGGCTTCAGCCCATGCGCCAGATCCGCGAGAAGCACGCCGACGCCCTGGGCAAGATGAGCGCGGAGGAGAAGGAGGATGCGCTGGCCAGGCTGAACGTTCAGGCTGGTGTGGACAACCTCAGACGCATCCCTACCGTTGTTGACGCGATTAAGGAGCGCGGTCTGCAGGTTCACGGCGTCCTGTACAGGCTTGACAAGGGCTACCTGGAGCAGATTGACACCGCTGAGGATGAGCATGCGGGCGCCTGCAGGCACAGCACTTTCGAGCTGAAGTAAGGGACTGGAAGATCGAGTGGTTTACCTGACGGGAAGAATTGAGGGTTTGATTGAAGAGAACAGCGCAGGTGTGGTGGAGTTATGAAGCGAGCGATCAAAGTGACGAGACAAACGATATTAGACAAGGATAGTGTATAAGAAGGGATGAATATATTCATTTCACTCAGGCCGTTTCTTCGTGCATTACCAGACGCACGGGCAACTCTCAGTGATAGACTACCAACAAACACACCACCTCAAGCAGTCTTCTCAGACCCCGCCGGCCACAGCACAGGATACTCCGGCCTCTGCGCGCCGTACTTGGCCTGCCAAGCGAAATAATACCCGAGCGCCGCAACAGGCTGTCCGACGAGACAGAAGGTACACCAAAAGATGAGATTCCCCACCAACTTCGGCCAATACCCTTCTTTCTTCCTGAAAACGTCCGTGATGAGAATCAGCGGGATCTGAAACATCATGCCCATGAATGCCAATCCCAGGACGTTGTGCGTGGGCACGCCGACGAGGATCTCGTGCAAGCTGGCGCTGAAGATGAAGGTGAGGATCTGCGCCAGGACGGGGTTCATGCCGCGGCCGACCATGGGGGCGTAGACGTGGCGTTTCATGAACTGCGAGACGGGCTTATTCCAAGAGGTCCAGTATGAGCGCACGTCGGAGCAGTTCCACCAGTCGGTGTAGAATTCGCGGTCGCCGAAGCGCATGACTTCGGCGAGGGCGTTGAGGAGGGCTTGGAAGAGGGCGTAGAAGCCGGCGAGCCAGCAGATGACGCTGATGGTGCTGAGTTTGAGGACGCGCTCGAGCAGGTTGATCAGCTTGAGTTGGGAGATGTCTGCCAGGCTGTTTTGGAGGAGTGGCACAGCGTATTGCGCGGAGGCGATCCAGATGATGAAGCAGCCACAGATGGCCTCGCAGACGCGTTTGGCTACAAAGTCCCAGCGAATCTT
This sequence comes from Cladosporium sp. IMV 00045, assembly GCA_001931905.2. Classification (NCBI taxonomy): domain Eukaryota; kingdom Fungi; phylum Ascomycota; class Dothideomycetes; order Cladosporiales; family Cladosporiaceae; genus Cladosporium; species Cladosporium sp. IMV 00045. Next base: position 4,814 of record MSJI02000357.1, on the reverse strand, counting down.
GGTCGTGCGAGGGTACGCTGGCTGGTAGACCAAAGTGGGAGCCCACCAGAAGTAGCACAGGTTTGAGATGGTGATGTTCTGCGGGTATGGGCAGGTCTTGTACAGAGCTGGAATGGTCTGGCCGGTTGGATCGGGTTTGAGAAAGCCGTGCCGCAAGTCTCGGTTGGTGAAAGCGTACGAGCAGACCTTCAACCAGACAATGACCGCATGGAGTTCGTGGATCGTTCCAATGCCTGGGTTGTGGATGTAACAGTACACCACCGCCGTCGAAACCAGCAGGTTGCAAGTCGCATTCAGCCCGTGAAGAATCGCAATTGCCCACCAGAGTGTCTTCAGCCTCTTCCTCTCTGCCTCCAGCTGCTTGTCATAGTCTCTCGCCTCGCTCTTCTTGACTCTGCCCACTGCTCCCTGTGCATACCAGGCTGCCAGACGCTCAATACCGTAGGCCACGAACAAGTGGCATGGTACAGAAATGTAAAGAATTGTTCCGTAGAAGATGTCGCTCTCTGAAGGTCCGTTGGAGGAAATCGTCACGCGGATGCCGTACTTTTTGAAGTTCTCGATCATGAGCCGCAAGATGGAGCAGGCGAGGACGGCGAAAGCGAGATTCTTGAAGCCCTGCAGCGACACAGGCTCTGTGGTCTCCCGGCTGAGACATGAGCTGCGATTTGTGGAATGTATCGCGAAGGCATGCTTGTACTTTCTCGCAGCCGCCTGGGCTTGCTTTGAGGCTGAGATGCTTGGGGTTCGCGGGCGTGAAGTTGATCGCTCGGGTGCTAGCGTGTTGAAGCCTTTGGCATGGTCTTGATCACCGTTTGACGGATGTAGTTGAGTAAAGCCATTGACAGTCTCTGGTCGAGCGGATCCGTTGGTATTGCCGTTTGTCTCGGCCTTGATCGCCCAGTCGGGCTTTTGGTTCTCCTTCATGGCTGTGGTGTGGTGGTACCTTCGAGAGAGATGAATTGTTTCAAGGAGGGGTCGACGACAAGGCTATCACATCGCCAGAGCATATGGCTCGGCCGGATTGAGCGGACACAGCATTTGGTTGGGAGAAGGCGTAAGCCATTGAGCTTGTCCTGCTGGGCTGTCGACTTCTTGGTAGGGGCCAGGGCAGCTGCGGGTGAGATCATCCCCGCTGCTGTCGAAGTGGAGAAAGGGTCGACGGGAGTGGATCACCCCGGTCGTGTTCATGTAACTAAATAGATAAACTCATGCGGTTTGCATGTGATAAGTCTTCAGACATGCGTGTATGCTTCACTGGTTTCGAATGTCATGTAATGATCTGACCTCCCTGAATTCGCTGACTTTTTCATTTTGATTCTAATTGTACATGTCTTTCGCCAACTCCGAGCCACGCCAAAACCCGAAAGCCTTGAAACGGCAGATTGTCATGCCGATTAACGAAGGCTGCAAACGAACGACATCAGCGTCTCATGCTTCATCGCTCCATGATGCCACATTCGTAAGAACGCCGTGTGAGGGTTGTGAACACCTCCGCTGATAATGAAGAAACCCATCAGATATCAAAGTCACGATCATCGCTCGCTTCATTGTCCTTTCCTTTCCGTGGTTCCCGATTGCCACTCTCAAGCTCATTCTCAAGTTGTAAAGTTTCCTGTTCATCACGTCCAACCTTCTTCACCTGCTGCATTCGCGCTTCACTGGCAGCTCAATCATCGGTCAAGTCTACCGTCTCGGTGTTCTTTGCCCGCTTCTTCGCGTCAGACTCACTCGTGATTGTCACATCCGCTTCGTCGTCGTCGTCGTCGTCGTGGACGTCGCCTTCCAGAGTCGCCGAACGCTGACGTTTCTCACGCTTGAACTCTTGCTTGAGCTTGACCTTGTTTTCTTTCTCGGCGCGCTGACGAAGGAGGAGCTCTCGGGCTTCTTCGAGGGTGAGTTCGTTTGGATCGCGCTCCTCAAGAGGGACTGGCGATGGGCTACGATCAATGATACCCTCATTCTGGAGATCCTCTGGGAATGAGTCAGTACGAAATATTACTATCGAATAACATGGGGAAATGCAATCATTACTGTGAGATCAGTAGCGGAATTTGTAAGTGGCAATAGGATCTTTGCCGAAGGGATAGGCGACTTGGACGAAGCCTTTGTGATGCTGAACGTGCTTGGAGTCCCCGAGCCTAGAGAATGAGTCAAACACTGCGGATGCTTGGATGCATGGAAACTATCGACTTACTGTGCGTGGTGGGAGATTGAGCGCCCTTTCAATGCTTTCTCTGGTACCCCGGCTTTGTCGATTGCTCCGACTTTGCTTTTTTCGGTCGACTGGAAAATTGTTCCAGTCTGCCGAGAACGCGTGAGAGTTACACTGATGGTCCCGAGTTGTGCAAACTTGTCGGTCGACATAGAGAGTTTGGGCTTCTCATCCGCTGACACAAATGTTAGGATGGTCAAACTTGTAACAGGGTGGCTTCAACGTACTAGTCTTAAGAGCGGCGAACCTCAGCTTTCTTAAAGTGGCGAGGCGGCCGCCGTCAGATTCTATAGCTCCTTCAATCCAACTTTCAATGTCCGCACCATTCAGTGAGACCGCCGTTCCTCCTGCATATGCACCATCGACGTCGACTTTGAACGAGAGTTGATCCTGCTTGTAAGCAAAGCCTCTCTCCAGCTTGAGGCAGACATCGAACTCAGCGCCATCAACGGCTTCAATGTAGGTAGTCGCAGTCATGGCATCGTCGCCGCTGACGCCTTCGGTTTGAAGCTCTTGTAGATTCCTGCCATTGACGCGTACCGACACGCTGGCGAACGGAAGGCAGTCTGCACGCATGGCGGGTTGCTGGCGGTGGGATTGGTGTGATTGTCAGTCGAGTCGGAAAGCAGAAGCTTGGTGTATTGTGTAAATGGCCTGGTTACTGTTGAGGTAAGCCGTTCGCCAGAAAGCGAATGTATTTCGGTGATGGAAGAAACAATAAGGCGAGGTTGGGCGAGGCTGAAGTTGAAGTCGTGAAGTTGTGTGTTGGTGGAAGGAAGGAAGGAGCAGGCTGCCAGGCTGGAAAAGGCAACACGCGCATTCACGTGCACACGTGAAGAATAGGTACCTATTCACTTCACGTGAGAATATTTACTGACAAACGAATTGTGACTCACACAGATCGTATTTCAACATCAATGATGGACACATCCCGCGGCCTCCTTGGCGACGCATGGCTACCTTTGTTTGTGACAGGTCTCAAAATAGACAGATCTTGAGGAATTGTCACACTCACAGCGGCCGACCAAGGTGGCGTCACAAGCGAGGATGCGCCTCATGTTATCACACTCGCTGCTCTCATTTCAGGGGCTGAGGAAGATCTTACAGAAAAAATGAGACACAAGCAAATCAAGCTCTTTCATATCACTTTTTCGCATTGCCATTAGGCCGTCTCATCTAGCGCAAAAATCGTCTATTTGAATCAGCGAAATAATCAGTCCTCGTCCCAGTTAGGGTTGGGACCAGGCGGCTTGGGGCCACCGGCTTGTCTCGCGACGATGATCTGGTCGACGCTGAGGATGGTCCTCACAGACTCGGTGGCCAGCTTGATGGCCCAGGACTTGCTAGACATCAGGTCGAGTATGCCCTCGTCTTCGGCGTCGAGCGTGCCGGTTCCGTCCTCGTTCTCGATGTCCACGCCCATGGCGGACGGTGCCTCTTCCTCTGACGACGACTCGCCCTGCTTCTTGCTGGGCTGCTTCTGCGCGGCGCTGTGCGCGGTGTAGAGACGGGCGAGGACTTCGGTGGCGTCCAGACCGGCGGATTCGGCGAGCGTGCGGGGGATGACTTCGAAGGCTTCGGCGTACTTCTTGATGGCGTATTGGCTGAGACCGGGAGTCTTCTCGGCGACGGCGTTGACCTTGTCGATGATTTCCATCTCGGCGGCACCGGCACCGGGGACCATTCTGGGGTCGCGGGTGATGGCCTTGATCGCGTTGACACCGTCGTCGACTGCTCTCTCGACATCGTCGAGGTGGTTCTGGGTGGCACCTCTGAGCACGATGGTGGATGTGCGAGTCTGATCGTTCTCTTGTCTGAAAACCGTCACTCTGTCGCCACCGATCTCCAGAGCCTCAACGACGTCAATGTCACCCATCTCGTCAGGCATAGGAGCACCGAGACGAGCGAGAGGAGTAGCGCCAACAACGCTGCACAGGCGGCGGAGCTCGAACTTGGAAAGAATCTTGACCACAAGAATGCCGTAGCGGTTGAGGTAGTGCATGGCGAGCTCACCAACAGTCGCACCAGCGACAACAACACGAATTCCAGCATCGTGAATCTCCTTGATCGCAGCCTCCATCTGTGCCTCCTCACCCTTGGAGAAATCCAAAAGCTCCTTCGAGTTCTTCAACAGGACAGTGCCCTTGGTCTCAGTCTGTGAAATGTCGATAGGGCAGCTGAACACAGCGACCTTCGATTTGGAAGCCTTCTTCACGCTTCCGTCGGGCTCACGGCCGAAAACCATACCCTTGACCACCTTGCTCTGCTCCAGTCCACCTCCCATGATCTTGACCACCCGCACGTTGTCCACGTTGAAGTTGTATGGGTTCTTGGGCATGACAGCGAGCACAGCCTCGGCGACGCGGTCCGCGAGGAATTCCTCGTTTCCTGATTGCTTGGCCGCGATGACTGTTCTGAGCGCCTTTGCGAGTTCCGCCTGGTCCCTGATGTCCTCCACCCTCTCCACCTCGAGCTCCTCCAGCGCCTTCAGCGCAAATCCCTGCGCGCGCTCGTAGCCCTTTGCGATCTCGCTCGTCTTCAATCCCATTCTCAGCAGATCCTCTGCCTTCTTCAGCAGCTCACCGGCCAGCACGATCAC